>ONZH01003168.1:0-38301 GCA_900303285.1 Rhinella marina
AAGGGGCAGTCGCTCTTAAAGGGGCAGCCGCTCTTAAAGGGGCAGCCGCTCTTAAAGGGGCAGCCGCTCTTAAAGGGGCAGCCGCTCTTAAAGACATAGTCGCTCTTAAAGAGACAGGAACTCTTAAAGGGACAGTCCCTCTTAAAGAGACAGTCCCTCTTAAAGGGGCAGCCACTCTTAAAGGGGCAGCAACTCTAAATGATAGTTACTCTTAAAGGGCAGTCACTCTTAAAGGGACAGACACTCTTAAAGGGACAGACACTCTTAAAGGAGCAGTCACTCTTAAAGAGGCAGACTCTTAAAGGGACAGACACTCTTAAAAGGATTGTCTCTCTTAAGGGGGCAGTCCCTCTAAAAGGGGCAGCCACTCTGAATGGGACAGTCCCTCTTAAAAGGGCAGCCACTCTTAAAGGGGCAATCGCTCTTAAAGGGACAGACACTCTTAAAGAGATAGCCACTCTTAAAGGGAAAGTCACACTTAAAAGGACATTAGCTCATAAAGGGGCAGTCACTGTTAAAGGGGCAGTCGCTCTTAAAGGGGCAGTCACTCTTAATAAGTCAGTCACTCTTAAAGGGACATCACTCTTAAAGGGACAGTCACTCTTAAAGGGACAGTCACTCTTAAAGGGGCAGTCACTCTTAAAGGGGCAGTCACTCTTAAAGGGGGATACACTCTTAAAGAGATAGCCACTCTTAAAGGGAAAGTCACACTTAAAAGGACATTAGCTCTTAAAGGGGCAGTCACTGTTAAAGGGGCAGTCGCTCTTAAAGGGGCAGTCACTCTTAATAAGTCAGTCACTCTTAAAGGGGCAGCCGCTCTTAAAGGGACAGTCACTCTTAAAGGGACAGACACTCTTACAGGGACAGACACTCTTACAGGGACAGACACTCTTACAGGGGCAGTTACCCTTAAAGGGGCAGTCGCTCTTAAAGGGGCAGACGCTCTTAATGGGATGGATGCTCTTAAAGGGGTAGACACTTTTAAACGGGCAGTCGCTCTTAAAGGTGCAGTCGCTCTTAAAAAGGCAGCCACTTTTAAATCTGTAGTCACTCTTAAAGGGGCAGTCACTCTTAAAGGGACAGTCACTCTTAAAGGGGCAGTCACTCTTAAAGGGGCAGTCACTTTTAAAGGGATAGTCACTCTTAAAGGGATAGTCACTCTTAACGGGACAGTCACTCTTAAAGGGACAGACACTCTTACAGGGGCAGTTACCCTTAAAGGGACAGTTACTCTTAAAAGGGCAGACACTCTTAAAGGGGTAGTCACTTTTAAAGGGATAGCCACTCTTAAAGGGACAGTCACTCTTTAAAAGGCAGTCCCTCTTAAAGGGGCAGTAACTTTTAAAGGGATAGACACTCTAAAAGGGATAGTAACCCTTAAAGGGGCAGGACTCTTAAAGGGACAGTAACTCTTAAAGGAGCAGACAGTCTTAAAGGGGCAGTCACACAGGTGTACTCTGTAAGTCACTGTTAAAGGTGCGTTCTTTTCAAGCACTATGTATTTTCTCCTGGAAATGCAAATCTAGTTATTATTCTTCTCCGTAAATTTCTGCAATTAATACAGCCCGAACCGCTTGGCGTACAGACTCCGTTCAAAGTGCGTTTCGAAGCCCTCGATGGTGACAGGTGTGCTATGTATTTTTGGAGTCGATCGGATTTGTCGTTTTTAAGATATCACAGGTTAAACCCAAAAAAATTCCCCATAGGAATGAATGGAGAGGCTAGAGTGGAGACCAATCAGCCAATCACAGTGAATATGCAAATAGCAACACCATATATGGCACAGCATCCACACACTGCAGAAGTCTTAGATATATTGAGGAGCTCACCCAGACCTAAGGATAAGGGTTGCATAGGAATGAATGGAGAAGTTGAATAGAGACCAATCAGCCAATCACAGCTCAATATGCAAATAGCCAGCGCCATATATGGCACAGCATCCACACAGTGGAGAAGTCTTAGAGATATCTAGGCATAATATACAGGGGAGATTCCCCAGACCAGAGGATAAGGGGGCATTCACATGTCTGTTATAAAGAGCCGTGATCACAGGCCTCGGGGGACACACTGGCAGAAGAGGGGTTAATCCGCCATTTTGGATTCTGTTAAACAGTCTATTTATGCTGAAAGAGACTTGCACCTGTGAGAGTCACAAAATGGCCGCCGAGTCCCCATGTGTTAACAGACAGCATGGCCGTTTCGCCCCCTCAGCTGAGCGCAGAGTCAAACTTCAAGGGGCTTACCAGAGTGACTCTTAAAGGGACAATCACTCTTAAAGGGGCAGTCGCTCTTAAAGGGATAGTCTCTCTTAAAGGGGCAGTCGCTCTTAAAGGGGCTGCCACTTTTAAATGGGCAGTCCCTCTTAAAGGGGCAGTCACTTTTACAGGGATAGACACTCTCAAAGGGATAGTAACCCTTAAAGGGGCAGCACTCTTAATAGGGCAGACACTCTTAAAGGGACAGTAACTTTTAAATAGGTAGACACTCTTAAAGGGACATATGCTCTTAAAGGGGCAGATGCTCTTACTGGGGTAGTCGCTTCTAAAGGGTCAGTCGCTCTTAAAGGGGCAGTCGCTCTTAAAGGGGCAGTCACTCTTAAAGGGGCAGTCACTCTTAAAGGTATAGTCACTCTTAAAGGATAAGCGCTCTTAAAGGGGCAGTCAATCTTTAAAGGGCAGTCACTCTTAAAGGGGCAGTCATTTTTAAAGGGATAGATACTCTTAAAGGGATAGTCACTCTAAAAAGGGTCAGTCCCTCTTAAAGGGACAACCACTCTGAAAGGTGTAGCCACTCTTAAAGAGACAGTCACTCTTAAAAAGACAGGAACTCTTAAAGGGGCAGCCACTCTTAAAGGGGCAGCAACTCAAAGTGACAGTTACTCTTAAAGGGGCAGTTACTCTTAAAAGGGCAGTTACTCTTAAAAGGGCAGTTACTCTTAAAGGGACAGACACTTAAAGGGACAGACACTTAAAGGGACAGACACTCTTAAAGCGGCAGTCACTCTAAAAGGGGCAGACACTCTTAAAGGGAAAGTCCCTCTTAAAGGGGCAGCTGCTCTTAACGAGGCAATCGCTCTTTAAGGGATGGTTACTCTTAAAGGAGCAGACACTCTTAAAGGGGCAGTCGCTCTTAAAGGGGTAGTGACTCTTAAAGGGACAGTCACTATTAAAGAAACAGTTGCTCTTAAAGGGGCAGTCACTTTTAAAGGGGTAGCCACTCTTAAAATGATAGCCGCTCTAAAAGGGGCAGCTGCTCTTAAAGAGACAGTTACTCTTAAAGGGGCAGACACTCTTAAAGGGGCAGCCGCTCTTAACGGGGCAATCACTCTTTAAGGGATGGTTACTCTTAAAGGAGCAGACACTCCTAAAGGGGTAGTCGCTCTTAAAGGGGCATAATATATAAAGGGGCATATTAAATGGGCAGCCGCTCTTAAAGGGACAGACGCTCTTAAAGGGACAGACACTCTTAAAGGGACAGACACTCTTAAAGGGACAGACACTCTTAAAGGTACAGACACTCTTAAAGGGACAGACACTCTTAAAGGAGCAGTCACTCTTAAAGAGGCAGACTATTAAAGGGATAGTCTCTCTTAAAGGGGCAGCCACTCTGAATGGGACAGTCACTCTTAAAAGGGCAGCCACTCTTAAAGGGGCAATCTCTCTTAAAGGGACAGACACTCTTAAAGGGATAGCCACTCTTAAAGGGAAAGTCACACTTAAAAGGAAAGTAGCTCTTAAAGAGGCAGACACTCTTAAAAGGGGCAGTCACTCTTAAAGGGGCAGTCGCTCTTAAAGGGGCAGTCGCTCTTAAAGGGGCAGTCACTTTTAAAGAGGCAATCACTTTTAAAGGGGCAGCCACTCTTAAAGGGGCAGTCACTCTTAAAGGGGTAGTCGCTTTTAAAGGGGTAGTCACTCTTAAAGGGACATCACTGTTAAAGGGACAGTCACTCTTAAAGGGGCAGTTACTCTTAAAGGGGCATACGCTCAAAGTAGCAGTCACTCAAAAAGGGACAGTCACTCTTAAAGAGGTAGCCGCTCTTAAAGGGGTAGCCGCTCTTAAAGGGACAGTTGCTTTTAAAAAGACAGGAACTCTTAAAGGGACAGTCCCTCTTAAAGAAGCAGCCACTCTTAAAGGGGCAGCAACTCAAAGTGACAGTTACCCTTAAAGGGGCAGTTACTCTTAAAGGGGCAGTTACTCTTAAAGGGGCAGTTACTCTTAAAAGGGCAGTCACTCTAAAAGGGGCAGACACTCTAAAAGGGACAGTCCCTCTTAAAGGGGCAGCTGCTCTTAACGGGGCAATCACTCTTTAAGGGATGGTTACTCTTAAAGGAGCATACACTCTTAAAGGGGCAGTAATTCTTAAAGGGGCAACAACTTTTAAAGGGTTAGCACTCTTAAAGGGACGGTTACTCTTAAAGGGGCAGTCACTTTTAAAGGGGTAGCCACTCTTAAAGGGACAGTTACTTTTAAAGGGGCAGACACTCTTAAAGGGGTAGTCACTTTTAAAGGGATAGCCAATCTTAAAGGGACAGTAACGCTCAAAGGAGCAGACACTCTTAAAGGGGCAGTCACATAGGTGCACTCTGGAAGTCACTGTTAAAGGTGCGTTCTTTTCAAGCACTATGTATTTTCTCCTGGAAATGCAAATCTAGTTACCATCTGCAATGTATGGCCAGCAATAGGGCCTCCCAACATCTCTTGTTGGAGTAGATAAGGATCTGTTAGATGCATTTCAAGAGCCTGATCCCTTTTTTGATGGAGGAATAAGCTGCTGCTTGCTATTTCCCCTCTCCCTGTTGACAACACCTGCATGCTCAGCCGAGCCAAGTCTGTATGTCTATGGAAGGATTAGGAGAGAGCTATCAGCTATAAGACCTCATATGCATGGACAGCCTATGGGGATATTCACATCTTTTGGCAGCAAGGACATGGATTTCTGTAAGCACCATTCAAAGGAGAAGGACAGTCGCACAAATATTTTTTTGTATTACAGGCAGAATTGTGTATTATTTGCTGAAGTACTCCCCCGTAGACAAACAGTATGTCAAGAATGTATCATTTGCTTGTGTTGCTATAACTGTCTTGGAATTTGTGGTCTTTCTCTGCACACAAGCCGCACAATCACTGTCTCTATGTAGTAGGTAAGAGTGCTAGGTTTGATGGAGTGAGAGCCAGCAGTAATTCAGCATAAATAATGAATCATTCCCGGCTTATGCCTATTACAGCTTGCGAAGGACAATCCCAACGAAGTGAATCATGATTTTAATAAGGCTTTCCTTTGATCTCTTGTTCTTCAAAGACTTGCCAGTGATTGACAACTTCTTCTGCAATCTGAGCAGGTCAAACACGATATAATCGGGATCTCTTTTATGTTTGGACTATGACAGTGGTTGGCTAAGTATAAAGCTATTAGTTCACTAATGACAGCCATGCAGTAAATGAAGACAGAACACGATTGGAAATGACTACTTAGTGCTCATTAGAAGTACCGCAGACAAAGGTTATAATAGCATTAGAGAGAAAATGACCCTTAAGACATAATTACCCAGAGTTGTATTATCAGAACTGACTACGTGAAGGATGGGGGCAATCAGATGCCCAATACTGCTACTAGTTAATCATCTACACAACCAGGTTACTAATCTGAACTGTATAGTGGATGGAAGTATACAGAGTAGTAGTAAAGGATTTTACATTAATATTTCTTCATTATATTTATCTGTATAAGGCCTCATGCACATGACCGCATCTGGACAAGAATAGGACGTGTTCGCAGAACGGTCATGCCGTGTGCTGTTCGCATCTTTTGTGGTCCCATTGAAATCAATGTATCCGCATCTGCAAAATATGTGGATCCGAAAATACGGTCAGGAGCATGAGGCCTAAACAAGCCCATTCTGAGACTGATCCACCTGAGTTCCAGAAGATCCTGTGGGGGGCTTATGTTCTCACACAGTAAGAAACCCAAAAGATCCTGCAGAGGAGAACATCTGAAGCTGATCAGCATCCAGTATTAAACTGTTAGATTCAATTAGCATCTGGTCACCATCTGTAGTTTTCATGCTGAAAAATAGATAAGGTAACCTCTCCTCTAAAGGCACGCTGTAAGGTTTGGCTGAACCCACCAATTTCTCTATATAGGGGCCTCCTGACTGTTCAGAAAGAGGAGATGTCAGAGAAGGAAGGATTGGGCATGTTGAATTTCATCAGCCAGTTGTATGGTTGTCAGGAGAGATAAGCAGCTACCAGTTATCATTGACAACACATGTACTCTCAGCTGGAAGTTGGGAGGATAAGCTACCAGACGAACAAGTGTTTGACCAACAGCTGTTGAAGGTACATGATCACCTTAAAATCAGCTGATCGCTTCTCATTTGCCCTGGACTTCTGAAACTCCCAGTGATCAGCTTCTATCTCCAGAGAACCTGCAGTGCCTCAGGACCGTGAGTAATAAAGGCACTGTCTAGCTGAAAAATGGAATTTTGCTCTGGTATCTATAGACAGTTTATTTTTCCAGTTTTCCTTGCTGACCCTCATTTTTTCTACTCCAAACTGTAGACTAGATGGTTCCTTTTTGAATGGTTTATTTTTACAAATACACGTTGTACCACTGATAAGAACTTGCTTGACTTAAACCTGCAGCACCAGCTTCTTACCTAAGGGAAACCACCATTCAGAGGGTAGACTAGACAACTAATCTAAGTAGTGTTCAGAAGAACATTGGGAATATTTTCTGAACATCATTGCTACAGTCCACAAAAGCTAATAACCTATTTTGTGGCTCCAGCAAGGCCAAATCTCCCAACATATATGTTGATGTGTCCAAAGAAACAGTGGGCAACCGACATTCGGTCGGTATCCCATGGTCCCAACTGTATTAAGAAGTGTTGTCAACTGCCCTCTAAATCCAGCCATATACAAACAAGAATTTACCACCCAAAATAAGTTTCCATTCTGTGGCAGTAGGTTGTTGCAAAAATTAGGGGCATAGAGGTAGCAGTGGCCACGGGCCCAGGAGCCTGAGGGGGCCCAAAGACCCTTGTTCCAGATAAAAAGAAGATGCCAGTATTATAGAAAGTGCCTGCTGGTCAAGTTGCACCTCTGGCTGGCGGTAAGGGGTTAGGTCAAGAATTTCGCAGGGGGGTGGGGGGGTGTCATTTAAATGTTTGCATCAGGCAGCACGAAGGCTATGTGCTACCCTTCCCTAGCCACAAAGCACTGAGGGAAGGGGGAGCCCAAGCTGAACACTTGCACCAGGGCCCATGAGCCTTTAGCTACACCCCTGCCTTTTACATCAGTGTTGGTTACCGCTCAGTAACCTATAGGGTTAAAAAATGGCTGCAAGCAGCAGGTGTGGCTTATATGTGAAGATAACACGCAGGTCAGATTGCTTCCCTCGCCACTGCAGTGACCAGAAGCGTTCTGGGGTGTACAGTCTGGCCCACCAATGTCTCCCTCCTCAGCGTTGTAGGTGTCAGATTGAAGAATTTGTTATGTGATACGTTGGAGGATCATTCCATATGTTCTGTAGACGAATTCCAAGTTATTTTAAAAAGTCATCATGGAGGACACAAAATCTGCCCCGTACAAGCTTAGGCTTGTACGCCATCGATAAAAACTAGACTTTTATTTTATATATTTTATATTTTCCTGTTGCAGAAATATGAGGCAAACATTACATTTAACGAGCTGTGGAGATGACACTCACGGCGGTGGTAACGTTTTACGCTTTATTCAGCAGGCCGCTACCTGTCTTACCCTGGTATGTCAAATTGTAAATCCCTTCATTGGAATCATTACAGAGAGCAGAATAAATCCTTCAACAGCTTCCGTGTCAGCTGCCCTATAATAAATAGCTCTGCAAGGACCTATTCTCTTCCCACCTTAGTATTGCGAAAAAATGACTGTATTATGACTGTCCATATCATCTTGTGGTGACACACCTAGAAAGGAGCTGCGCTCACTGTGTGTTCCCACAGGTGTAACTTGAATTGCCAGGGTCCTAGTGTATGATCTGTAACAGTGCCCCCCATGTGCCACGTGCCATGGTATGACTGGACGGGTACTGTACCTCTGCACCACCTGCAGCTACTGCATGTCTCCGTGCATCCCCCTTGGACAAAATAAGGCTGGGGGAAATTTATATTTCTGCTGCAGCTCCGGAGGTGAGTCCTTTCTGCTGCAGCTCTCTTTCTATCACAGCTCAGGAGGCAGTTAAGGATGGAACTGAGCATGTGTGTCCACGTCAGTGAGGTGGACAGAGAAATAAGAAAAACAACAACCAGCAGGTGGCCAGTTATTGAATAACTCAGTAACTAACTGAGGAATGGCACAACATAGAGTTGTATGAAAAAAAAATGTTCCAGAATTTTTATTACATAGGGGAATACAAGTAGTTACTAAATCTGACAGAAGTCAAAAGAGGCAATAGGCCTTCCATAAACTTACTACCAGGTTTCCTCAAACATTACAGCTGGTTGCCAGGGTCTCAACAGGGGTACATTTTGAGATCGTATTTTTGTCAAATGAGTCTTTCTAAAGCAGAGAAAACCTTTAATGTCACTCTAACCCAGGCAAATGTAGAAATATGAATGGAACAATGAAGAGATGGTATTTACAGTTTTACTTATATATGTATATATACTCTGTACTGTATATGTATATATACTCTGTACTGTATATGTATATATACTCTGTACTGTATATGTATATATACTCTGTACTGTATACTCTTGTGTTGCACATTAGTTCAGCTGGTCGTTGTCCAGGTATATTTTACATCTCTGGTAATTCTCTGATCATAGTCTTTATGGTGTTCTACATTTATTATTAAGCAACTATAAAATCCATACTTTATCATCCGGTGATATCCAGTTGTCCAAAAGCCGTAAAAACCATCTGTGAGCTTCTAAGGCCTCACCTGGGACATTATGTGAGTTTACAGTAGCCGAAAAACTGCTTTAAAACAAGCACTGGCTCCGCTGACTATTTTCCTTGGTCAGCTCCACAACCCTGCTGCGAAGTTCAGGTCCCTTGGACATTTCGCAGAAGCCACAACCAGCACTGCTTTTTCAATCATCCCAAAATAGATTATATTGAATATACTGAACAACTTAGTGGTTAATGATGACTTACACTGGTCTCCAGTCTCCAAGAGTATGACCCAGAATTTAGTAAGTCGCACCATTTGATCCTTACGAAACACTTAGAACTCACTTGTTTCCTCTTGAGTGCCCTACGATAGGCTTTCTTTCCTCCAGACAGCAATTCTTATAGTGCACTCCATTTTCATGATTACATCATCTTCCTTAATAGCTGTCCATCCTTATGTAATAAAAAATCAGGTTGTCTTCTTATTTTGCAAGTATTTCCATAGTACATGATCATTGTATTAGCTATGTAAGATGTTCAGTACCCAGACTGTCAAAGAAGCATCAATCAAAAAAGAAGGTGTATTAAAAGTTTGGGGGGATTTATCACACCCTGCACTCCAGAATTATTGCTTTAAAAAGTCACAAAATATGGATTTGACTTTTTTAGGCTTATTTGCACAAAGTCATTAAGCCATTTTGCATTTTTACACAAGACACTCCAGTATTAAAATGTGGATGAGAAAGTGCGTTTGTCAAGCTGATTTAGGCCAGATTTATCAAGTGCAACTTTTTAAAAAGTCACAAACATTGTTGCAATCTTAGAAAAGGATGGCGTAGAAAGTGGGATAAGATCTCAAGAAGTGCTAGACTTAGGCTGGGTTCACATCACTTTTTTCCCATCCTTTTAATGTATACAAAAAATGTATACGTTAAACAGATGCCTCAGACTGATGCCATACAATGGCATCCATTCACCATAGAGTTCCATTGTAAAAAAACAAAAACAAACATATCCTTATTTTTTACCGGACTATGCAGGATACAAGAACGTAGTGTGCTGCATTTTTGTATCCTTTGTTTTGTAATGTATACATCAAACGGAGGCATAAAATGTGATGTGAACCCACCCTTAAAGACGCACCAAATTTATCAAACATTTGAAGGGAATTTTTTAAGTCAGTTTTGCAGGAGTCTGTGTTGCCTGTAATTGGGGCTAAATTTCTGAAATGTCACATTTGATAAATTTGGTACGTCTTTTAGTCAAACATTTCTGTGTTGAGATTTCACTTTCTACACTTATACCTTACTGGAGTAAGATTGAGACAGTTTTTGAGACTTTTTAAAAAGTCTCAGGCACTGGCGCACAAAGAGAAGTAAGGGCCCCATAGCGAGGATCAAACCAGGCCCCCACACAGGACAGCAGGGTTTCTGCCTAAACCATTTTCAATGACTCTTGAGCCATTTTTCCACTGCCTCATTTGCTAAAAGTTGTTCCTGACCAAGTTTTCACCTCCAGAAGAAGAGGAGATAATCCCAACTAAGACTAGGTTCCCTCCCATAGCAGTTATATGGTCTGCTACTATGGTAGTTACATCCGTGGCCTCAGGCCCTGTGTGTTATGCTGGCCTTGATAGGGTTTATGCTGCCAGAGCAGACATGTCATTCACAATGAGGCGCAATTAATGAAATGGTAAAATGTTGCACTTTAAACATCTCATATGTGTTCTATGATCTATTGTGAACAAAATATGGGTCTATGAGATTTGCAGATCATTCCCATTTATTACATTTTACACAGCCTCCCAACTTTTTTAGAACTGGGGATGTAATACTTATGTGAGTATAACACTTTCTACACAGTGACCCTAGGGCCTAGGTGTGACTACAACCTCTGCACTCCCTATAGCTATTCTCCTGGCATTACATCTGAGAGACAGAGGCCATCAGCTCTACTTTTCATTTATTTAAAAAATAACTTTTCAACCCTTAGTTTTTTTAGTGCAAGTATATATCATGGCATAGATTATGTTATATTATAATACCAGTGTTTGAGCGTTAATTGAGTGTTAATTTAAACGGCCTCTCCCATTCAATCGCATATAATGTAATGGAACTTGCAGATACCAATCAAAGAGGACTCTATTGACACTGTGGCAAGTATGTGCTTCTCTCTGTTCTTGTTCAACCAGTCCATTCGGTCTCAGATATTCTGGCATATGTTTCTTGGAGGTGTCCCAAACCAGTAATTGATTAGTGAGAATGATCTATGTGTATTTGTTGTGATTGTATCTAAGTAGCAAATTGCCGTGCTCATATATACAGTAATGATGGCCCCACAATACGAAGCAGAGAAAATACCATACAATATACTGTATGTTAAGTATTGATGCAGGAACTTAAAGGGATCCTGTCATCAACTTTATGCTGACTGTACTGAGGACAGCATGAAGTAGTGACAGAAATGCTGATTTCAACGGTGTGTCACTCATGAGCTAAAAGTAAGTGGTTGCTGAGAACCAGCATCATAATCATTGCAGCACATGTCTTGAAAAGAGTCAAATCTGCTTGAGAAGAGTCATGATTATTCCTAATCTCCTGCTCTCCCGCCCATCTGCTGATGATTGGCAGTTCTCTCCTAGAGAGAAAGGGAGAAAACTAGGTAGAAGCCTGTCAATCATCAACAGGTGGTCGAGGACAGCAGGAATTCATGAATAACCATGACTCTTCTCATGAAGATTTGACTCTTTTCCAGGCCTAGTCTGCAATGTTTGTGATGTTGGTTCTCGGCAACCACTTACTTTTAACTTATAAATGACACATCGCTGAAATCAACTCAACTGTCTCTACTTTATTATGCTGTTAGTATGGGCAGCATAAAGTTGATGACAGGTTCCCTTTAAAGGGCTTATCCAAACCTGTCAGGGTCCCTCATAAAGAGGATATTTATCTGGTCCCCAATGTCTGGGTCCTCCTGGATCCCTCCACGGACATCACTGCATCTCCCTGGCATGCAGATCACAACATCCGTCTTGACAGTGGAGTATTGACAGATCAGTAAGTATACTAGAGTAGGGTGAAACATGGCGATCCAAAAGTGTGGGGGGGGTCACATGCTGATGTTATAGGCAAGGCTATTTAGGTACTGGATTCAAGATTATTGGCGTTCACTGCTGTATAGTGCGTCCATGTTATCTGCCCAGTCCAGCTTATTATTGAGGAGCACACCCAGATACTTCTAAATATTGACTACCTAAGTGTCTGTCCCCTGGATGTGGATGTCCACTGACTTAGGTGGATGCCTGTGCTTGCAGAAGTCTACCACCATCTCCTTAGTGTCACATCACAAAATTGGAGCACAGTGCACACTCATTAGAGAGTGCACCAAACAAGGCTCTCTACTTATTACCACAAATAAAATAAAATGACAATATACACATAAAAAATACAAAGTTTATTATAAGTATTTAAAAATACATACAAACATAAAATACACAAGTAGCGATGGAAGGTATTCAGCGGATACACAAGAAAGGACGCTGGGCAATCAAGGTAACAATCTTCAAAACATGATGGTACACAAGATCATAATAATAAACGGGACATGTCCACAACAACTGAAGTACATGTTTAAAGTGCTAGTGCCTCAAAAATACCAGTACCTCATAAATATCTCTGTACCATACATGTAACCATAAGTTCATGTGAAAAAATATGATAATAAGTTACCAATCCCAGGCCCTCCACTCTCGACGGCGCGTTTCGCTCACTGCTTCATCAGGAGATGTCAAAACAGTCATAAACCCAGATATATATACCCCAGACATCCACTCACATGTCCAATACCTGGTGATAGGCGTTCCTATTCAAGCCTCAATCCCTCGCAACCGGATATGATGTAATGTGGTGTAATATGAGATCTTACTCCATAAACTCACTAAAGGTATACAAGTGGTTGCTTCCAGGCCAATCGCCCCTCTATATGTAGTGATAAATGTTCATAGGCACACCATCCATACGTCCCCACACTCACTGTGTACCCTAATGTGCTGGCGAAGAGCTCTGCGCTCCACCCTGGGACGCACGCCAAAGGCGGAAGCACGAGCCGCACCGGAAATGCAAATCCATATCCAGTGGCCGGAAATGGCGTGCGCTCCACGCCGGAACGCAAGACCCGTCGCCCACTCCAATATCCGGAAATGATAAGTATACTACCCTGGAAACCAACCCAAGTGTAATCTTCCATGGTCACATGATCAAACAATAATATAATACATGTTAAAATTGCACCACTACAAGCCGACAAAAGACCCCATGACATACAAATAAATAAATCAGACCTATCAATCCTCACAGATACCAATTCATGTACGCCCTCATAATTATTAAACATTAATAGATAAATGAATAAATACATATCTACAGTAATACACCCATATTAATACACATATTGTGAGTCCATAGCCCCAACCTAGGGGAATTAAAACCTAAAATGCACCATTCAATAAACAAATGTGTATATATGAAAAAATATATATATAATAATAGTGAGTAAACTATAATAAAAATATGATATATATATAAACCTATATATAAAAACACCTGTTGCATTCTCTCCATAAATACAATATGCCCTACACCCGCAAATAATTAATAATAATTACAATAAAAAAATAAATTAAGAAATTCATAAATATTCAACAAAAGTGAAAACACCACCAGTGACACACAGTGAAGTGCTACCAAATGACACACGTGATAGATGCAAATAATAAATATGAAATATAAATATATATATATACACTCGGTGTAAAAGACTATCCCATGCACATGATAATTGGATTCATTCCATTTGAGGAGTTTATAGGAGTTTATATATTGATGGAAACACCCATCAAGGACATCCTACCATATCATCCATTCAATAATCGGATCCCTTCATTAGGCGGTGCTTCATATTATTATTCCATATCATTGTCCATAAATCACATCACATCCCATCTATTCCAAATACGGTACCCATATACTATACCAGTTCCAAGAGGTGCCTTCATATTCACTCTTTTTATTTATTTATATTTTTTTATATTGTTATTTTATTATTATAGTTTTCATATTTTCATATTTTCTCATATGTCCAAAGACACCAATAGTCACACCTTCATTGTCACATATCAAATAGGGCACCTATTCTACTCCCAAAGGGAGCCAAAAGGTACAGCACCTCCCATTGCTGGCACCTTCCATTCATAATGCATATCAACATTACTAGGGACGTTTAGGCCATCATTCGATCCATATCCCACATGTAAGCCAAAATTCGCCCATAGCGGATACCACACCCTAAAAGATAAAAGGAAGGGAAAACACATACCATTAATCAGCACATATGCTAAAAATGACAGGAAGACCCTAGCTAATCAAACACCAGGCACCACCTTGGGACATGTGAAGACAGGGGCACAATATCAATGACTATTATACAATCAACAACATTACATAAAATAAATAATATATAAATATTAAAATCAAGATAAGATCAACAAAACACAAGTACCTACCTTATACCCTCAGCCAATCCAGAGCAGAAGACACATGTAGTCAAAACAGAATATCTACAAAAAGGGAACAAAGCTCAGATGTTCATTAAGTCCATTGGGGGTCATTGTATTCAAGGTTACAATCCATCTGGTTTCCTTTTGAGCTAGAACTTTCTTCCATTTGCCACCTCTGATGTTCCAGACGGCTCTATCGATCCCTTTGACTTTCAACATAGTACCATCACAGTTATGATATAATTTAAAGTGACGGGGAATAGTTTTCAAACAATTAATGTCCTCCTCATCTTTTGCTGCAAGGATACCTCGGACATGTTCTCTTACTCTTTTTTTAAAATCCCTCGTGGTCAGCCCCACGTATAATAAATTACAAGGGCAACTCGCCACATAGACCACACCAGAGGTATTACAAGTAATTGATTGTGTAATGTCAAATGTTCTCTTGCCCCAAGAGTCACAAAAAATGGTAGATCTTTCAACATTTGGACATGCTACACAATTCCCACATGGCCTACAGCCCCATTTAGGGCCTTTGGAGCCCAGCCACTGTTCTGGCTTTGCTCCTTTGTGATAGCTAGTGGTCAGTAGATCCTTTAGATTTTTATCCTTCCTAAACGTGATCGATGGAGATGATGGTAAATATTGGTCCAATATATGATCTGACCGCAATACTTTCCAATGTTTCGCCAAGATGCGTCTTACATTATGCCCCTGATTGTATGTAGTAACAAATCTTACCGGGTCCTTCTTATCTGAAAGCTCCACTTGTTTGTTGTTATAAATCAGCAGGTTGCGATCTGAATATCTTGCTCTCTGATATCCCCGTCTAATGCATCGCTCATCATACCCTCTCGCCCGAAATCGATTGCATAAATCTTCTGCCTGAGTTTTAAAATCCTTTTCTCTTGAGCAAATCCGTTTTGCTCTCAAGAACTGGCCAATAGGAATGCTGGAGATCAGTTTTTGGGGGTGCGATGAGGAAGCGTGTAAAAGACTATTAACCGATGTCTCCTTTCGGAACAGATCTGTATGTATTAAGCCATTGTCATCCACCTCCAACCTCAGATCTAGGAAGTCCATCTTTTTGCCCGTCCTATAAGTAAGTTTGATGTTATGATCATTGTTGTTCAGTATGTCCATAAACCTTTCGAGTTCTGTCACGGTCCCCTGCCAAATAATAAGAATATCGTCGATAAAGCGACCCCACAAGTGGACCCGCTCTATCAATTCCACTGGATTCACTAAAAAGACCTCCCTCTCCCACAGCCCCAGGAACAAATTAGCATATGACGCCCCCATTGCTGTCCCCTGGAGCTGTAGGTAGAAGGAGTCCTTGAATACAAAAAAGTTGTGACTCAAAGCAAACTTTAACAGTTTTAGAATAAAGTCCCCATACTCACCACCATGCTCAGATGAGAAAATGAAGTGCTGTGCCGCCCGTATACCGTCTTCATGTCGTATGGATGTATAGAGAGATTCGACATCACACGTGACTAATATCATATCTTGCTCAAGCGTTAGACCATCCAATCTTTTCAGCACATCACCAGTATCCTTTAGAAAAGACGGAAGGTTACCAACCAGTGGTCTTAGTACATGATCCACCAATCTACAGATTGGTTCAAAAGGTCCTCCTATCCCAGATACTATGGGACGGCCCGGAGGAACCCTGTTATTTTTATGGATCTTTGGTAGCAAGTAAAGAGAAGGAATAGTGGGATCCTCAACAGTAAGGTACTTAGCCTTAGCATCTCCTTAGTCTTCCCAGCATTGATCCTAAGGTGGTTCCGCTGGTACCAATCCACAAATTCCACAAATTCCCCGGTCAATTCTCTGTACTCCATGTTATCCTTGTCTGTGATGAGACCTACAATTGCAGAGTCATCCGTGAACTTCTGTAAGCAGCAATTAGATGAGTTGTAGCTGAAGTCTGCAGTGTTCAGTGTGAAGAGGAAAGGTACAAGAACTGTACCTTGAGCTACAGATCATGGTGTCTGTCACACAGTCCTGGGCTTTCACATGCTGAGATTGGTTTGTCTGGTAGTCTAGGATGCAACTGGAGAGGTGCTGGTCCACTACAACAAGATGCAGCATGTCTCTTAGTAGCCTGGCTGTATGGTGTTGAAACTGGAAAAATCAAAGGACTTAATATTCTCACAGTGTTCCCTGGTTTCTCCAGATGAGAAACAGCTCTGTGTAGAAGGTGGATGATGGGGTCGTCCACCCCAATGCCAACAAGCAAAACCTCTGAAGACACCAGATCATCTGGGGTGAGTGTGACAACAAATAGTTGTTTTAGAGTCTGTTGTTGCTGAAAGGTGCGGCATAATACAATTGAGTGACAACGGATCAATAAGCTGAAGGAACATTGGTGGAAGTATGCTCCACCATCTTATTCGGCTAGGAAATACAATTGAATCACTACTTTGTGGCAGCAGACTGGGCTTTTAGATGCAGATGAGCTATTAGGCTGGTTTTATACTACAAATAGAAGTGAAGTTTTATTAAATTTGGAGTGACAAATGTCGTCAGGGTATTAATAGCCATTGGCTAATTTTAAATAAGCATGTGCAAATGCCTTATATTTGTCAGGTTCATACAGAATTAGTAGGGGAGCATAAACTCTAAACACAGCCTTGTGGTTCAGTTGAAAGTCTATTTCCCTGATCATGCTGTCACTCCAGAATTCTGGCTTCTAAAAGTTGCAAAATGGGTCTTTTGCGACTTTTTGGGCGTACTTGTGAAAAAATGTGGTGAATTTTTACACCACTCACTCCCGTTTTGAAATATGGGTGGAAAAGTGGGTGCAGTTAGCTATGTAAATGAGTTTCACTCCAAATTTATCACTGAGACTTTTTTAAAAAGTCTCAAAAAAGTTGCAATCTCACTCCAGTAGGAGGGTGAAGTAGGAAACCTTTTTCTACAAAAAAGTGTTAGGTTTAAGGATGTTTATCAAACGTGACATTTGATAAATATGGCAGAAAATACTCCAGCGCAAACTTCAATTATTACCTTCACAATAAATTCCCACCAAAGAGTCCAGCTTCAGTCCGTCTTCAGCAGCACGGTGCGGGAGCTCATCACTCGGGCCCCCCACCAATTATAACATTTGATATGTCACTATGACATATCAACAGTCTTACACACCTGCATTTACTCTTTAAAGCAGCGTTCTTCAGCTCCAGTCCTTAAGACCTAACTGACGGTCATGATTTGAGAATATCCCCACAGAATGAATACATGTGGTAAATCCTGATGCATTGACAATAACTATATCACCTGCTCAATACTAAGGAAATCCTGAACACATGACCGGCGGGTGGGCTCTGAGGACACTGCTTCAAGGGAACACTGATCAGAGGGACTACATGACACCCATTAAACAGGGCCAGTGTTATTTATTGCATATACTAGAAATATTCCTGATGACATGCACTAGCGTAACTTCCAGAAAGATAGGCTTCTTATTAGTAACGTTCCACTAATGAGATCATTGCTTTGTCATTATGACTTACTGGCCTCAGGCTAGAAATCACAACATTGTCTAGAATATGTAACAACTCAAGTGTGTGATAGATGCCACTGATTGAAGTAACGGAGAGCTCACCCTGTTAGGGTGGGTTTAAAAGTTCAGGTTTTTTAACGCTGTTTTTGAAGCCAAAGCCAGGTGTAAAGCTAATGAAAGGATGACACATATACAGGACAGGATTTGTCTACTCTTTTTGAATCCACTCCTGGTTTGGTTTCCAAAACTACGTCAAAAACCTGTCCATGGAAAACCAGCCTTTGCATTATCTGTGTTATTAACATTGGTTATGGACATGTGATAAATACATTGTTTGGCTGACACTTATCAATCTGTTTCATCTTATTGTAGCGCTCCCTAATCTTATTGAGGTGGGGAAACTCCTGAAAGAACATCTGCTCCCTCTGAACTTTACTCCATTCCTGCCTTGAAGAGCTTGTCCCATCTCACTGTCTCCACTATAAGATGGCACTGAGCTCCAGGCCTGGGACTTACGGAAACAGCTGAGAGGGTTGGCCCTCCACTTTTTCCATAACTCCCATTATAGTGAATGGGAGCTATACAAATAGTGTAGCAGAGCAAGCTATGATGCATCCTTAACGCCCGGAAACTGTTCTGCAACGCTGTTTGCGTGGCTTACTACAATAGTAATTTCAGAACCAGCAGAGCACCTGTTTCTGTAAGCCCAGCCACCTGGGGCTAACAAAGTTCCATCTCACCATGGAAATGGTGAGATGGATCAACCCCTTTAAAGAAGCTTGGGTTAGGCATAAGTAATTGCAGCACTATATTTGGGCTGAAATTTAAGAATCTATGGTTAGACTGAAAGGAGCTTACCATTCATACTGTAGTAGTGACATTTCTGCCCTGCTTGCTATACCTTAGAAACTCTGCCCTAGGAACATGTATCTCTAGCATGCATTTCAGTGGAACAGAAGGAGATGGCGACAAATATCCACTAATATCCAACAGAAAAATCCTCAGATTCATTTTCCTCCACAATGATATCACTTTGCCTTATTTCATTAAGATTACTAAATGATTGTTTAAAGGGAATCTGTCAGCTCCTTTTACCCTATAAATCTAAACATAGTTTCATGTAGCTCATGTATTGACAGTTAAAAGCATACCAATTTGGTGATTGGAGCACCAAGGGTGGGTCCTTGTCCCTAAGAGCACCAGATCTCCATCCCTCCAGTCTAAAAGTCCCTCCTTCCCCTTTTGGTGCATGCTCAGTACAGAGTCACAATCCTGGCCACTCTGTACTGAGCACATGCCATAATTCTGGCGCATGTCACTGGCGCGATATTACAGGGCCAGGCCTGAGCAGGATACAGACGCCTGGCCCTGTCAATCTATTCCCTAGATTGTTTACATGCAGGATATGAACAATTCCCCTATTGGGAGGTCATTCATTCCTGCTGAGACAACTGAATACTGGGATATTGGATATAATTATATTATGAGAGCAGTCATGGATATTGAGAGTTTCCAGCTGTTTCATAACTACAAGTCCCAGCATGTGTTTTAGCTTTTGGCCACAGTTGCCTATCTATAAAGGTCAGGCAGAATGTGCGTCTCTGTATCTAGAGTCTAGACGTGTAAATCATCCCAGAAGATAGCTCATCCCAGTGCTCATTAATCTGCATTTCCTCACTCACATAGATTTCCAAGCACACTATAATGTCTATAACTATTATTTATCACCAAATTTCAAAGTATTCTTAGAGCTGTAGTCTCCTCTATTCATTTTGATCAATCTCTTCAGTGACTCATTGCCTATCTGTCATTGGCTGCTTTTTTTTCTGAAACAAAATGACTCCCACTTCTGTTTGTCTCTACCCTTCCCTTCCCCTCCTCCCTGTGCTGTGCAGTTTAAATATCTGAGATGCTTCTATATGTCTCCAGGTGGTTCTGTGAAGGAAGACAGCTGCATAACTCTCCTGACATTATCATCTCCTCCGAGGGTGACGGCCTTCACGCGCTTGTCATTGCAGAAGCCTTTGAGGACGACACAGGACGCTATACTTGTGTGGCATCTAATTCCCTTGGTACTGACAACTCTTCAGCCGAAATTTTTGTTGAAGGTAATGTAAGATTCAGTTAAAAATACAACATGGGATCACACATGATTTTTTTTCTATTCATGGGAGCATTAACACAACCGTACAATATCTGTTTTGCAGTACGCTAATCATGGATCCGCAAAATACGGATGTGATCTGTGTGCATCCTGCATTGAAAAAATGCAGTTGTCTGCAAAACAGACAAAAATACAAAAATAAGACATGTGCTTTAATTTGTAACATTTACTAAAACCAGCGTATTACACACCAGTCTTAAACTGTCCCCCTCTGGCATCAGCTGCACCACCATTATTAAGAGGAGCATGCCTCTTAATAATTCTGGCACATTTGTGCAGGTTCATGCGCCAAAATGGAAATTTACACCAGCAAGGCAGCTACTGTAGATTTCCGCTATAATCAATGCTAGTTTTGGAAAAGTGGTGAGCGAGACTCAAAACCTCAAGTATAGCGTGTGCCAAACTTTGCGACTTTTTGGCGCCAGGTTTCTGATAATAATTTTCACAATTGTGTATTGAATGAATATTCATGAATATTGCTAAGAACAAGCAGGTTGTCTGGTATTAAAAAAAAGGGTCTGCTTATTTTTCCAAGAATCAGCACCACAATTGTCTACAGGCTGTATGAGGTACTGCAGATGCAGCGAGCCGACGCAGAGGATGGGAATGGCAGTGACCCTGATGAGATGTTGTTTCACAGTGTACTCCCTCGGGTCATTGGTCCCTGAGGTTCGATGTAGAGAAAAAGTGATGTGACGGAATCAGGTAGATGTAGAAGAGCATGAAATGTTTTTCTTTACTGAGTGCAAAGGATTAGTTACAGTACATCCAGCTGTTGTCTATACAAGTTGCAGTCTCTATCCTCAGATGATGAAGGATGGTGGCAGGCAAGATGGCAGACAGTAGCACTTTTAGTCCTTCTCTCTCCTGATTTCCCTTACCTAACAGCAATAGGCTGGCACTTGTAGCCATAGGTGTCCACTACGTGAAATGCAGGCTTTTGAGTATGCCTGTCCTGAACTGTGGTGTTGGGTGTCTTAACTTGTTACCCCCACCTGCAGCAGAGTCTGTATAGCTGTAGTGCTGATCATTCTGCTGACTGTAAACGCTGTAGCTTTGCAGATCTTCTGCTGGTCTGGGACTCTGTAGTCTCCTTAGTAGTGGTCTTCACAGATGAGCTGTATGTCTAGTCCTAAAGGCCAATGGAGCGGGAACAGATAGACTTGCTTCCTCACTCCAGGCTTGCCAAGCTAACTCTCTCTAGAACGCGCTCGAATTCTCCCTCTTAGCGGGAAGCAGGACCAGTCCACTCCCACCAAGAGGAGAGAATTGTAATAGTAAGTAAGTCCCATTCCTTATTATTCTAAAGCTTATAGTGGAGACAAAAACAATATTACAATATATAATAAACAATTGCAGATACCCTATCTGTGGTATTTCACAGTCCATCTTCATTGAGGAGAATAGAATTGAGCTTCAATAGTGGGGCAGTTTTTGGTGAAAAGACCAGACCCTTTTTCTAATCTCAGACACCATCTTTAAAATTTACTTTTTAATGTTTTTTTTTTCTTTATTTCTATATGGGTATTGTGGCTTATTAATTTTATTTATGTCAAAGTGAATACTCGATCCACTGCCACATCAGTTGTCACGTCTTCAGTAGCAGTAGCCAAATTGATTTATGAATAAACTCCAACTCTCCATTGTAATTGTAACAACACCAACAATGGGAATCATCTGACTAGAGATGAACCAGATAAACCAGTGTGTTTTATCACTTTAGTAATTGTCTATGTAAAATACCCCCGGATTCCAAGAACTCAGCTTTTTAACAATATGTTTCCCACGAATATCTGTGATGGCATGGTGTTATTAAAAAGGATAATCATTATCGTTTTGACAGGTCACCAATTTGGCGACTATGTTAGTAAAATGAAATGTTTTACAGTTTATGACATAAAATATGAAGGTAATTAATCATCCAGCTTGGCTGTAATAAAGTGCTGTAATAAAACAGATAATGCTCAAACTACTTGAAAGAGTAAAATCAGGATTCCAAAATCATAAAAGGGTCTGTACAAATTGTATTCTATTCATGTTGTCTGTTTGTAAAGCTCGCTCCATGGTTTAGCTCCTCCCTGTTGTCAAACCTCTCCTTACAGCTTAGTTAAAGGGGGTGTGCTGTGGGATAATATTGATGAAGAGCGACTTCCTCTTCAGAATGACCTGTGTGTGGTCTTTGTAGAGGCGGCACAGTGTAATTACAACTGCTTGTCCCATACACTTGAAAAGGAGAAGAGTAGGATATTGTTCAGAGCAATTCGCGCTCGCCTGAGCACCGCTACCTCTTCAAACAGCTGATCGATGGGGGTGCTGAGAGTCGGACCCCCACCGATCTGATATTGATGACCTATTCTGAGGACAGGTCATCGATATTAACCCACTGTACAACACCTTTAAACAGTAGTTGTCACATCCAACAAAAAACGGTAGCCGCTATTACCTGACTGTAGCCACCGCTCCACAGATTTCCTCTCTAACAACATATACACACAGCTGATGACAAGTGTTCAGCTGACCGTTGTTGAAGCTGTAAGGGCACCTTTAAAAAAATTACATCTTTAGTGTTGTGGGCAGCTCTGTGACCTGTGCATATATATATATATATATATATATATATATATCTGTCATTATAATCCTGACTGTGATGAAAAGTGATTCCCATAGAACAAGAAGTCTCAGGCTTTTGAGGTGTCGTGGCCAAATTGGAACTGCGATTTTGCAGGATTTTTTAAAGGTAGCTAGTGACATGGAAAATGTAAAAAAAAAATCGCGAAAAATCCTTAATTGTTTAACATAACTTAATTTAAATAATAGTTGATTTTCTAACGACACATTCAAAGGCAGACCATAATGACTCATGGAGTCCGATGATGGCGGCCCCTGTGTTATTGCCTTAGGCCACTTGCACACATTGAGGAATATGTGTGGTTTTTCCACGTGGATTCTTGTGCAGAAAAACTGCAGTGTAGTACAGTACCAGCAAAGTGTATGAGATTACACAAATCTCATGTACACTTTCCGTTTTTTTTTCCATGCAGAACTTGACCTGTCGCACATTTCAAAACAGCATGTCAATTATGTTTGCAGTTGTAGCTGCGGATTTCACCCTTTTCAATGAAAGCCACATACAATCCCCACCAAAATCTGCAATTAGACATTGTGGATTTAGATGTACATATGCTGCAAAAATGCACATAAATCTGCACAGAACTTTGTTCATCCGCACCCATGTGCAGGTGGCCTTCTGCATGCAGTTTTGGAAGCCAAAATTAGGAGTGAATTCAAAAAAGAGAAATCATATCTGTCCTTTATACTTTCTCTCATTTTATGATCCACTTCTGAATGTGGCTTTCAAAACTGCATCCGGAAGCCTGACTGTGTGGCCGTACCCTCAGAATCAGTCCACAATTATTGGTCATGAAACTGTATAGAAGTGAATTAATGTATTCCTAAAGGGACAAGTTTACATTTACAAATTGTGTGTTCAGTAAAAGTAATGACAATGTTTTCTTCTTTCATTTAAGGGGCCAGTTCTTCAGACTCAGAAAGTGAAGGCTCTTCTTTTAAGACAAAACAAGGAACAATGCCGCAGTGAGTACTCTATTCATCTCCATTTAAAACAATACAACATATTGCCATTTTTGCTGGATACATAAGAATGGGAACAGATTAGACTAGTACATGTATAAATGTTTCAGTAAAGGTGTGGTCTCACTTCAACAAATGGCATTCATCATGCAGAGAAAGTTAATACAAGACACTTACTAATATATTGTGGTTGTCCATATTGCTTCCTTTGCTGGCTGGATTCATTTTTCTATCACATTATACACTGCTCGTTTCCATGGTTACAGACCACCGTGCAGTCCAGTATTGGTGGCCATGCTTGCACACCATAGGAAAAAAGCACCAGCCTATGTGCACTCCCATGGTCCAAGAGAGGCTGGCACTTTTTTCTGCAAGCATGGCCACTGCTGATGGATTGCAGGGTGGTTGTAACCATGGATACAAGCAGTGCATAATGTAATAAAAAAAATGAATACAGTCAGTAAAGGAAGCGATATGGACAATCATAATACATTAGTAAGTGGCTTGTGTTAACATACTCTACATAATAAATTGAGACAACCCCCTTTAAGGACAAAATGTAAAAATCTTGTCAATTATACCTACAATTTAAACTTCAATTCCATTTTCATGGTTCCCATCAAAGATGAGTTGCCACATGGCGGTCCAATAGTTAAAAGTTCTGTCAGAAGTCTATTCTGTAGAGACTGGCTTTCAGACTCAGACGTGACCAGCTTTCTTCCAGCCCCAGGCAGTTTGTCTCCATATGAATGGAGAGTCCTAGAAGCAAGCAAATATCAGGCACATGACAGTGATGATTCAGGTGTCTGCAGCCAGACCTGACGTCTTCAGAACTTCAGCGGTGAGCGGCTGTTCCTGTCAGGAGATTAATCAGCAGCCTGTCACTTACGAAGGTCTCTCCTCAGTGTGAGAATGTGGATAGAGAATCCTTTATCAGGAATGTCCATGCTCAGTCTGATGTGAATGAGGAGGTGATAAAATACATAAGCCGTGAACACATTTCACACATTTTATTAGTTTGCTATAGGTATGTTGTAATACTAAGTCACACTGAGGTAATAAAGCAGGCTCAGAGCAAGGATGAATAATAAATCATAAACTGATATAGCTGATAAATGCGTCCATGCTGTGGAAAATGACAAGTGTTTTGATGACTTCATGTCTTTTGGCCATATATATATTTACAGCGAAAAACATTGCATAACAAACAATTTTGACCTGTGTCTTTTTTTAGATATTTGTCTTTTCTTAGAATTCTGAATTGCGCTGTTCCTCTTTTATTCCTCCTAAAATGTATAACTGAATTGACAACTGGGTGTTACCATTCCCCTTGTCAATAGGGTTCCTACACAGTCTGACACTGTCAGCACCAATCATACAGTGTCAGAGTGCATAGAGACATGGACCTTGACAAAGAGAATGGTTGCACCCAGTTGTCAACTTAGGATGCCTTCACACACAGCAGATTGTGTTGTAGAAATTTTCTGCAACTGAAAATCAGCTCCATTCACCTGAATGGGACTTGCAGAAAACCATCTGCTTTCCGCCAAAACAGCCCCATCTAGAGGAATGAGAATGATTTTCAGTCGTAGGAAATTTTGCAGCTTGCAAAGACATCCTAAATTGACAAGTGGGTGTGACCATTCTCTTGGTCAGGATGCATGTCTCTGTGCACTCTGACATTGTGTGATTGGTGCTGTCATACATTTCCAGGAGGAATAACCAAATAGTTGTTTCCTTTAGAATAGGGGAATGGTGGTAGAACCTCAGTAATACCCAGGCAGGGCTTCTAAACGTTTCTGGATTACAGGATGCATACAGCCTATCATTATTAGTAGAGATGTTCGAACTTTTGGAAAATTCGATTTGGCTGCTTCGACGAATTTTACAAAAATATTAGCTTCGTCACAAAGTGCATTTTTTTGTAAGTAGCGGGTGCAATGACAGGGATAATGATAATGCCAATGATAGCGCCGCTCTCCATCATTGTACCCCTCAAATGCTGTAAAATTAACATAAAAAACTGTAATCAAACTTACGGCCTCCATTTGCTTGCGACTGGCTGACCACCGCCATCTTGCTTGAAGATCTTGCATGAAATCTCGCGCAGCCCGAGATGATGTTGTCACGCCGGCCAGTGTGGTGAAGTCATATGTCACCACACACGGGATTTTAGTGGCATTTTGTTTTGTACCTGCTTTTTTGGTGTGTTTTTGCAGTAAAAACACCAGCTCCAGATGTTAGCTGAAGGTCTTTAGGAAATATGAAACATAGGACACACAAGCATTTTTCTTTTGTGTTTATTTTTTTGCTACTGCCATTTTGCTGATTCTGTGGCATTTTTTGCTGTAGCTTTTTCATGCTGTAGTTCTTAGTTCTTTTTTTTTAGGAATTTTCACATCACCTTTTCTACAGTGGGAATATGCCATGAAGAAATTACTAGTGGGCAGCAAAATGTTTACAAAATATGCCACAAAAACATAGGTGGCCAAAAAATACATAGGGTTATTGTGATGTTTCTGCAGCCCAAAATAGTTCCCAGTGTAAATTTTTGTGTGTAGGGAACCTAAAGATGGTGCCCTGTTTGTATTTATGAATATGAATCTATGGTTCAGCTCCATGTGGTCTGATGGGCCCATACATTCTTTTTCAGTGCTATCCACTGAGCCTGTGTGCTACCTGTATAGATGGAGAGATTTGTATATTAAAGGGGTTATCCCACGAATAATGTAAAAAATGAAAATCAGACATCATATAGTACATGACAACCTCTTTTTAACAAAGCTAGAACCAGCCCTGTACCTCACATGGATCCAGAGATCTCCCCATTCATTGCTCTGCTAGATTCATATCAAGCTGACAGCTCGGGGAGTGTCTTTTCTGCTGCAGCTAAGGGGGCGTGTCTCAGCTCTCCCTATCACAGCTCAGGAGACAGTTAAAATTTGAAACTGAGCATGTGCGGCCTGCTCAGTGACCAGGTCAAAGAAATAAGAAATTAAGTGCTCCTATACAGATACATTTTATTGAATAACTCAGTAGCTGTACAAAATATTTAATTACATGCAATTACAAAAGTATTAAGATCCAGATGCTGGTTTGAAAACTGTAGAATATTTTTCGTGGGACAACCCCTTTAATGTTTGTCTCTATACCTGGCACTTTCCGTAATGCCCATGGAGAGGGCAGCACCGTATATATGCCAAACATAAATTTGATAGGTATGCATTTTTAGGATCTCATGTCCAACACCATGATTTACCCCAAAATATTGAGAGATTGCTGTCTATGCTGCTGGGTCAATTGGGCAGCTGCAGGGGCGGATTGGCCATAGACCTTACAGGGAAATTTCCCGGTGGACCGATGCCCTGGGGGCCACCTGGGCCCTGCTCACAGCTGACCAGTGGAAGTTTTTGGGGATTATTTTGTGCTGCTGGCAGTATTTTGTGATGGACTGTGGTATTTGGCTCTGTTGGGGTGATATAATGTGCTATAATATGGTATTACTGGCCCTGCCTTCCATCAATTTGAACCCGAGTACAAAATGAGGCCACTTTTAGTATTTTTTCCAGGGACATTTTAAGTTTCCAGTCCGCCCCTGGGCAGCTGCTTAAGATCTCTATAAGTCCCTCTATCAATTATTGTTTATTTTCCCAGGGCTCAAAAGAAAACAACCTCTGTCTCACTGACCATAGGACCATCATCCCCAAAATGTGGGATAACCACAGCCATAATGCAGCCGATATCTATTCCTGTTCAGCAGGTAAGTAACTTACACAATTGCATTGTTATTAGGGTGAACTATCATTGCTGTGTATTCTTCAATACACTAAAATATTCAAAATCTCTTCCAGATTCAGAGCCCTACCTCCTATCTGTATCGTCATGATGGGTCTGGTTCTTCCACGTTCTCTCCTCCTTCCTTTACTAAGGTATGGATTCGTGAATTTGGTATTGACAGGCAAAGCATTATTTGTGATATATGTGCATCCCGGATTCTTATAGGCCAGGCATGGGTTTAAATTGGTGATACAATTGCACTTAGTTTGGTTGGAGAAGTTGGTATAACTTTTTACATTTTTGGGTTGATTATTCTTTAGTTTATCACTGTTTAAGCAGTATATGATACAGTATATCCTGCATTATAATACTATTAGTAACTACCAGTGTCAGACTGGGGTGCCTAGGGCCCACCATACGGATACATTCAAATATTATGTGCTCATATAGCAGCCAGATGCTACCAGATGATTGAATATGGGGGTACCTGAAGCAACTTTGAGAAGGTAGGTCCTGGAAAGAAGAGGACACTGGTAGCTTTCCTCTATACCTAGACGTCATCTCAGCTCTGATCGTGTCTATAATAATAAACTGGGGAGTTTCTTTAATAATCTATCATGTTTTTTATATGAACATACAGTAGGCTAGTTGAGGTATTGTACATTGAATATATGTATGTAGTGCAGTAAGTCTACTGTGTTATGTGCCACTCGTGCAAGGGGTGGGAGACTAGGGGTCCATCTTGCTCAGGGGCCCACCAGCGGATGCACATGTTTCCCTGTGGGCCAGTCTGAGCCTAGTAACTGCACATGCATCTCCTGGGATCCACTGGCTTCTTTAATGCTTTGTTGAGTATATTGGTATGTCAATAACCACGTCATGTTCCTTTTACGTGCAAGCTAACCATGCTCTACATTCAGTGGCTGAATACTGTTCGAATGACAGATTTAGTGAGCTCTGTTGTATTTCAATGTGAATAGACCAGGCCGATTTGTTCAGACATGAAATTACTAAATGATAACAATAGGGCTTTGTGTTGCAAGTGCACAAACAACACCAATTACAATTTACATTCAGCTTCTGTCATGGAAGAGCAGTGGAGGCAGGGCTTTAATATGGGGAAATATCTAAACCAATTCTGCATGCAGGACATGTTCTAAGCGAATTTTTTACATGGAAAGATACACTGGAAAAACAAGAACAAGAAAAAAAGCAAGTTGTTATGGTACATTATGGTATGCTATCATGTTATATTTAAATGGACACTTCCATCAACAATGTTTGTTGTATATTAATTACTAGTACCTATATATGAATATTCAATATATTTTATAATGGATGGATAGTTTTCTTTAATGCCATGCTGCTCTGTTTGCATGTTATCTAGGCTTGTCAAGAGGACAACAGAGCAATCATTCCAGGCTTCCACTACTTTAATGAGGATCACCTTACAGATAAACCCTTCCCAGTGCAACAGAGTCATAAACTTAGATTACTTTGCTATCCTAATGAGAAATTTTATTTCTCTGCTACAGGACATTTTTGTATTCATTTTTCAATGGCATAGTACTGATAAAATAACAAAAAAGACAAAAAAATTCCTATGAATACTGAGTCTAAAAAAATATCCACTAAGGCTACTTACACTAGCGTTTTTAAATTCCAGTATTGAGTTCCGTCATAGGGGCTCAATACCGGAAAAAAACGCTTCAGTTTTGTCCCCATTCATTGTCAATGGGGACAAAACTGAACTGAAGACAACGGAATGCTCCTGAAAGCATTCCGTTCCGTCTTCAGACCGGAGAAAACCGCAGCATGCTGCGGTTTTCTCTCCGGTCCAGGCATCCGCACCAAGACGGATCCCGAATGACCCCCAATGTAAGTCAATGGGGACGGATCCGTTTGGTGTGACACACCAGTAATCCGGATCTGTCCTCCATTGACTTGCAATGGGGGGTCATTCCGGATCCGGCTACACAGAAATACAGAAAGACATACATACATACACACACACATACATACTCACATACTCCAGGCAGGGACGCCGGCAGCATGTCGTCACGCGCCTCCTGCGCGCAGCTATGCCGTTTCCCCACTGCGCCCAGCAGAGTGCGCTGTGGGGAATCGTCATCACTGCGTGCTGGAGGCGCGTGAAGACGTGCTGCCAGCGACCCTGGCTAGAATACTCCTATAAAGTCCCCCTAGTAGATGCCCCCCATAGTGCTCTCCCCCCTTGTGCCCTCATAATGTGTGCAAGTAAAAAAAAGCCCCTATAGTACTCACCACCCCCACATTGTACACATAGTTTGTGCCAGTATAAAATGCCCCTATATAATGCCCTCCAGTAGATGCCCTCATAGTGCTCCTCTCCCTCCATATGTGCCAGTATATAATGCCCCCTAGTAGATGCCCCCATAGTGCTCCCCCATCTGAGCCAGTATATAATGCCCCCTTGTAGATACCCCCATAGTGCCAGTATATAATGCCCCCTTTCTAGATTCCCCCATAGTGCTCCCTCCCTCTGTGCCAGTATAAAATGCCCCCTTGTAGATGCCCCCATTGTGTTCCCTCCATCTGTGCCAGTATGTAATGCCCCCTTGTAGATGCCCCATAGTGCCAGTATATAATGCCCCTTGTAGATGCCCCCATAGTGCCAATATATAATGCCCCCTTTCTAGATGCCCCCATAGTGCTCCCTCCATCTGTGCCAGTATATAATGCCCCCTTGTAGATGCCCCCATAGTGCCAGTATATAATGCCCCCTTTCTAGTTGCCCCCATAGTGCTCCCTCCTTCTGTGCCAGTATAAAATGTCCCCTTGTAGATGCCCCCATAGTACTCCTCTCCCCCATGTGTGCCAGTATATAATGCCTGCTAGTAGATGCCCCCAAAGTACTCCTTTTCCCCCGATGTGTGCCATTATAATACCCCCATAGCGCTCCTTTCCCCATGTGTGCCAGTAAATGCCCCCTAATAGATAAAAATGCCCCCTCCATACTGGGCAAAAGCTTAGCGTTAATAAAAAAAATAAACAGTTATACTTACCTCCATGAGCCTGTCAGCGATGCAATGCAGGCCTCTTCCGGCCTGTGTCCCGCGCTGTTCGGCTCGGCTGACGTCATCGCGCCAACTGAGCCGGCCTCTGATAGGCTGTAGGCACTAGGCCTGCAGCCTATCAGAGGAACAGGTAAGGGAAACGCCTCTCCCTCCCCTGCCCCGCAATCATCTGTATCGCTGTCCGGAGGACGGCAATACAGATGAATATGGAGATGAGTGCTTCCACAATGGAAGCGCTCATCTCCTACTGCCACCGAACCTGCCATGGGCCCCCCTGCCGCACTGGGCCCCTGTGCAGCAGAACCAGCTGCACAGGCGTATGTCCGCCCCTGATGGGAAGTACTACTATGGTTTACAGAAGGTGAGAGGGAAAAAATGAATGCAAATAAAAAGAAAAAGGAAAAAGTCTGGTACCGGGATAACCAGTAGAAGACTAGTTAAGTGCTCCCATTAAGATAAACAAAATAAGAGTCTTGTAGGTCTGATACCTTTTAATGGCTAACAAAAATAGAAGCAATGATGTTACATAGCGAGCTTTCGAACATCGCGGACATGCACTATACATATAAAGACACACATGCAGGTGAAGGTGACTTTAGAAGAAAGGTGGACAACCAGGCTTTGCTATGTGACTCCAAGGCTACATTGACTATTACACATTTTTTACTATTACGCATAGAAGATTTTCATTCAGCACTTATACATTTAGTATAGCACTTACATATTTAGTTAATGTCAACTGCTCCAGAAATGAAGGCAAAAATAATAGTAACACATGTTAGCAGGAGAACTCTGTAGGCTGATATATATGATTCATTCTGCCTGTGAAGGTTTACATCTAACAGTGGTCAAAACCTACTTGACATTTTTAGGTAGGTCCAGAGGCGTAGCTAGAGGTTCAGCACAGGGGGGGGGGCGAAACATACTTGAGTGGGCCCCCCACTTAGTGGCTTCCGAAACGCACGTTTCCAACTTCACAGGCACATACTACTAGTTGTGGTTATAATATTGCATTAGAAAGATGACTGTATAAACTGCTAGATTATCTATGCTGTTAAGTACAGTACAATAGACTTTCTACATACCCTAGTGTAAATACTCTACCATATAATGCAGTAAAATATAGGAGTAATAGGAGTAAAAAACAAGGGGACTCCTATGTTAAAGGAAACCTGTCCCCAGTTTTTACATCACTAAACTAACAGTCCCCTGCCCCCCTCAGACCTCAGATAAGCTTAATGTGCCCCTGTCAGACCTCAGATCAGCGTATTGTGCTTCCATCAGACCTCAGATCAGCATATTGTGCCCCATCAGACCTCAGATCAGCGTACTGTGCCCCCATCAGACCTCAGATCAGCGTATTGTGCCCCTCAGACCTCAGATCAGCAGAATGTGCCCCCATCAGACCTCAGATCAGCGTATTGTGCCCCATCAGACCCCAGATCAGCGTATTGTGCCCCCATCAGTCCTCACATCAGCCTACTGTGCCCCCATCAGACCTCAGATCAGCAGAATGTGCCCCCATCAGACCTCACATCAGCCTACTGTGCCCCCATCAGACCTCACATCAGCAGAATGTGCCCCCATCAGACCTCACATCAGCCTACTGTGCCCCCATCAGACCTCAGATCAGCGTATTGTGCCCCAGCAGACCTCAGATCAGCATATTGTGCCCCCATCAGACCTCAGATCAGCAGAATGTGCCCCCATCAGACCTCACATCAGCCTACTGTGCCCCATCAGACCTCAGATCAGCGTATTGTGCCCCATCAGACCTCAGATCAGCGTATTGTACCCCCCATCAGACCTCAGATCAGCAGAATGTGCCCCCATTAGTCCTCACATCAGCCTACTGTGCCCCCATCAGACCTCAGATCAGCCTACTGTGCCCCCATCAGACCTCAGATCAGCCTACTGTGCCCCCATCAGACCTCAGATCAGCCTACTGTGCCCCCATCAGACCTCACATCAGCGTATTGTGCCCCATCAGACCTCAGATCAGCATATTGTGGCCCCATCAGACCTCAGATCAGCGTATTGTACCCCCATCAGACCTCAGATCAGCGTATTGTGCCCCCATCAGACCTCACATTAGCCTACTGTGCCCCATCAGACCTCAGATCAGCGTATTGTGCCCCCATCAGACCTCAGATCAGCAGAATGTGCCCCCATCAGACCTCAGATCAGTGTATTGTGCCCCCATCAGACCTCAGATCAGCGTATTGTGCCCCCATCAGACCTCAGATCAGCGTATTGTGCCCCATCAGACCTCAGATCAGTGTATTGTGCCCCCATCAGACCTCAGATCAGCGTATTGTGCGCCCATCAGACCTCAGATCAGCGTATTGTGCCCCCATCAGACCTCAGATCAGCACATACCTCCCCACTTTTGAAAATTGCAAAGAGGGACAATGTATGTGGTGCACATCACGGTAGTTTTTTTTCATACTAGGCCACACCTCTAACTCCACCCAAAGCATAATTACTGGAGCCCCTGCAGCAATTTTTTTCTTGCGTTTCAATGTCCATATAAATATTAGCTCATAAATCATCAGATTATAGATATTTTAAGGTACAAATTGCACCAAATAATGAAGTTCTGGTCTAATATACAGGTAGAAACCGTAAAGACACTTTAGTAAAGAGCAATTTAGTAAATGTATTAATGTACATTTATGCATTAATTCCCCAGGTCAAAGAGAGGGACATTTAAGGATCAAAGAGGGACAGAGGGACTTGGGTCAAAAAGAGGGACTCTTGGGAGGTATGGGTCAGGGATGCCCAACCTGCAGCCCTCTAGCTGTTGCAAAAGTACAACACCCCGGTGATATAGGTGATATGTGTGATGATATGGATGATAAAAAGTTGTTTTAGGCTACCTGGTGTGGGGCGCTCTTGGCTGCCATACATGTTCCTGTCTGGTATTTGTGGAGGGTACATTGACCGGCCATTGGTATGTCCAGGACGCAGTACCACATAAAAGGTTAGTATATAAAATGAGAATGCTTGGCCTGGAAGAAAATGTCTGTATGTGGGTAAGTAACTGGCTCAGCGATAGAAAACAGAGGGTGGTTATTAACGGCACATACTCAGATTGGGTCACTGTCACTAGTGGGGTACCACAGGGGTCAGTACTGGAGAGGTTACTGTCACTAGTGGGGAACCACAGGGGTCTGTATTGGGCCCTATTCTCTTCAATATATTTATTAATGATCTTGTAGAAGGCTTGTACAGTAAAATATAAATTTTTGCAGATGACACTAAACTGTGTAAAGTAATTAACACAGAAGAGGACAGTATACTGTATATATACTACAGAGGACAGTATACTGTATATACACTACAGAGGACAGTTCACTGCTACAGATGGATCTGGATAGACTGGAGGCTTGGGCAGAGAAGTGGCAGAAGAGGTTTAATACTGACAAATGTAAGGTTATGCACATAGGAAGGAATAATGCAAGTCACCAGTACATACTAAATGGTAAAACACTGGGTAGCACTGACTTGGAAAATGACCTAGGAATTTTAGTGAACAGCAAACTAAGCTGTAGAAACCAGTGTCAGACAGCTGCTGCCAAGGCCAATAGGATAATGGGTTGCATCAGAAGGGACATAGATGGCGGTGGTGAGAACATAGTCCTGCCACTTTACACATCACTAGTCAGACCACACATGGAGGACTGTGTACAGTTCTGGGCTCCTGCGAACAAGGCAGACATAGCAGAGCTGGAGAGGGTTCAGAGGAGGGCAACTAAAGTAATAACTGGAATGGGTGGACTACAGTACCCAGAAAGATTATCAAAATTAGGGTTATTCACTTTAGAAAAAAGACGACTGAGGGGAGATGTAATAATTGTATAAATATATCAGGGGTCAGTACAGAGATCTCTCCCATCATCTATTTATCCCCAGGACTGTGACTGATGAGGGGACATCCTCTGCGTCTGGAGGAAAGAAGGTTTGTACATAAACATAGAAGAGGATTCTTTATGGTAAGAGCAGTGAGACTATGGAACTCTCTCCCTGAGGAGGTGGTGATGGTAAGTTCACTATAAGAGATCAGGAGGGGCCTGGATGTATTTCTGGAGGGTAATAATATTACAGGTTATAGTTACTAGAGATGGGTCGTTGATCCAGGGAGTTATTCTGATGCCTGATTGGAGTCAGGAAGGAATTTTTCCCCCTAAAGTGAGGAAAATTGGCTTCTACCTCACAGTGTTTTTTTGCCTTCCGTCTGGATCAACTTGTAGGAAAACTGGCCGAACTGGATGGACGGAGGGCTTTTTTTGGCCTTATAAACTATGTTACTATGTTACTATAAACTATGTGATCAGTGTAAGAAGGTCCTGAGCTCAGCAGTGAAGAGTAGATGTGGTAAGGACTGTTGATGATGTCACTGTCATGTGATCAGTGCAGGCGAGGTCAGTAATGGAGAAGTGGTGAGCCTGAGAAACCTTGGAAGTTGTAGTCCTCTCCACTTATACTCCCTCTCTGTCCTCTGATATCCCATAATAATATCCTGGACATGCTGGGAGATGTAATCCTCTTATACTCTCTGTCTGAATTGTCCCTTATTAACGGTCTGGACATGCTGAGAGTTATAGTTCTCTCCTCTTATACCTCTGTCCTGTAATGTGCTCTGATGCTGGTATATGGATTCTGTGTGTTGTACTGGGTATGATGTCCCCTATTTGGGGGTTATCAAAGTGGTCACCCTATACTATTTCCATCTGTTATGACCTGGCCCTGCCAATCAAAGGGCAGAGGGCGTGGCAGTTGCAGAGAGAGCAGAGCCTCTAGGTGTAATGGTAACGCCCCCATTGCTCCTAGAGGCTCATTTGCATATATTAAAACATCATTTTTCTCAGCATTGTGGACACATATGAACATGGGACCAACACAGATGTCTTCAGCTGCTAAGTGCACATGCCATAGGTTAGTCAGTGTCATAGGGACAAAACTGCTGACAGATGCCCTTTACATATTGCATGTGTGATGACTGGTTATAGTTACTAGAGATGGGTCGTTGATCCAGAGAGTTATTCTGATGTCTGATTGGAGTCGGGAAGGAATTTTTTTTGGCTTTCACCTTATGGGGATTTTTGCCTTCCTCGGGATCAACTTGCAGGAGAACAGGCTGAACTGGATGGACATATGTGTTTTGTCAGCCTTAGGCATCATGCACATGGCCATTGTCAGCCATGGCCCATACTGTGGCCGGCAAACATCGGGTCCGCAATGTGTGAACACCGGCCCACATCTCAGATACAGACTCATTCACTTGAATGGGTCCACAATCTGGAAGGTATGGTGCGGAACGGAGGCACGATGGGTTTTCTGTCTGTGCCTCTGCACTGCAAAAAAATAGAGCTTTGTGGTCCCCAATGCATGGAACAGCCATGTGCATGAGGCCTTAGTCTAGGGTTACACGGAGACACCTGTCGTGGCCAGGATCGCTGAGTTGCTGCAATTCCATTGAAATGAATAGGATTGCCATGGCAGTCACAAAAATCCAACATGGCTGGATTTCTTGGGACTGCCGCGACGCTCCCTTCATTTCTATGGGATCCCCGCTACTCAGCGATCCTGGCCGCCTTAGGCTATGGCTACACTGCAACTTTTTGTAGCGCAACTGATTGACTTTAACTATTGAACTACAGCTGCAATCCAAATAAATGCAATCTTGTGGACTGCAGCGGTCATTCAATAGTTAAAATCAGTCGCGCTACAAAAAGTTGCAGTGTAGCCATAGCCATACACACTATATTACTATGTTATTAATGTATGGGGGTAATACTGATCTGTTAGTAACAGTACGGTGGTAATATTCAGTCACTATTTAGCTTTATTACATGTAGTCATGGTGCGGTATTATCTGGATTGGGGGCCCACTCAGGTGACGGATGCTGCTGACCCCCCTATCTATGCCCCGGAGTCATGCCACTGATTATCACACTCGGACTCTCTAGCCGATTACATCACAGATAGTGTTGCTAAGGAAACAAGAAGCGTTATCGTGCCAGGATTCTAATGGTGACATCATAAAACATGTGACCATGCCAGGATTCTAATGATGACATCACAAAGAGTGGCTTAGCATCAGGGCGGCCATCTTGAATGTACTTTATTAACTTCCCCTTAATGGAGATATCACTAGTGGATGGAGTTAAACCTGGGGGGATCATTTATTTTGAGACTTGTACTAGTTTTCTGGCTATAATAAAAGTTACAAACTTTGGCACATGCAGATTTTATGGAAAAATGTGTGAATTTAAATATTACGCTTTTAAAAATGAGTAACTCACCCCTCAGGCTCCGGCTCTGAGCTTACTTACTATACACTTATGATACCCGAAGAAAATAGGGGCTGATTAAAATGTGTGAGATGTGATAATTAAGTGAAATAAAACACCATTTTATTCTTAGAAAAAAACACTATGTTTATTTATAAAAAAAAGGTTTCAGGTTTTAAGTGGATTTTTTGCAGCTCTGGCTCCGTCTTCAGGATCGGCTGGATTCAGGTCCGCTAACTTGTAGAGGAGGAGGTCGGGGGTCGCACCTCTGGCAGGTTTTCAGGGACAGAATATTGTAACCAGAGGTTCCTCATGTTGTCTTGTAGTCGGATCCTAAAAGTCAAAATACCCAAATAAAAAAAAAACTGTTTACAAAAACACAAGGAGAAGATGGAGGGAGGCGGCCAAACTTACCGGACCTGGTGGAGCTCTGCTCGTCTTCACTGGAATTTCAGATGGTTTGGATGGTAAAAACCATATATAGATGGTAAGTGGGCCCAAAGGGGTAGATGGTAAGTGGGCCCCAAGGGGTAGATGGTAAGTGGGCCTCAAGTGATAGATGGTAAATGGGCCACAAGCTGCAGATGGTAAATGGCTCCAAGCCGCAGATGGTAAATGGGCCCGGGCGGCAGATGATAAGTGGGGCCAAGCAGCAGATGTTATGGTGGCCAAGGGGCAGATGGTATAGTAAGGGCCTATCGGCAGATGTTATAGCCGGCTACAGAGGATGCAAGATGGCCTCTTCCTCTTCCGGGGGTTTGAGGCCCTGATGTTGGTGGTGCTCCCCGGAAGGTCCGCCATCTCCACATCCTCCGGATACTGTCGGGGGCCTACTTCCATTTTGTCGTCGTCGCTGTGCTCGGACTTCATCTCAACATCATCCGCGTACTGACGAGGGCCGACATCCATTTTCTCTATTGCGGTCACCATAGGAATAGTCTTTGACATCCTCCTCCTCTTTCCGAGACTTCGCCATAGTGACAGCCAGCTAGAGATACTGACACTGTGTCAGGGGCGTGACCCCCATTTATAGGATTAGACCACACTCCCTGATTATTATGTCATAATTAAGTGAGTCATGCCCATTATGACATCACAAGTAAAAAAGTCATGCCAGAGGCATAGTAAAGGGGGGGCCAGGGGGGGGACAAGCATCTAATGATGACATCACAAGAATGTCCTGGGTATGTCCCTGAAACAGTTGGTGAAAGCACCAACTAGAGGTGAAAATATCCTAGATCTGGTATTTACAAATGGGGATCTGGTATCTGAGGTGAAGGTGGGAGAAAATCTGGGTTTCCAGTGACCACCAATGTTTGTGGTTTGAAATCCAAACTGACTGTGAGAAATCCCATTCTGCAACCAAAGTTTGGATTTTACGAAGACCAAGTTTTGAGGTGATGGAAGAATATGTAAAGAAGAATTAAAAGGGTGGGATAAAACAGCAAGAGTGAGTGCTCAGTGGAAGGATTTAAAGAAGTCAT
>ONZH01003169.1:0-20905 GCA_900303285.1 Rhinella marina
ATGCCAAAACAGACATTTTTTTCCCTTTTGCCTCACAAAAAGTGTAATAGCAGGCGATCAAAAAGGCGTATTTACCCCAAAATGGTACCAATCAAACCGTCATCTTGTCCTGCAAAAACGATACCCTACTGAGACAATCGCCTGAAAACTGAAAAAAAATATGCTCTTTGAAAATGGCAATACAAAATAAAGATTTTATTCTGTTCAAAAAATAAATCTAATGTGTAAAACTATCCAAAAATAAAAAAGTTAGACATATTGGGTATCGTCGCATCCGTAACAACCTGCTCTATAAAATATTACATGAGATGGCCCCCCGGGTGAATGCTGCAAAAAAAACAAAAAAAAACATGCCAAAACAACCATTTTTTTCCCTCTTGCCTCACAAAAAGTGTAATAGCAGGCGATCAAAAAGGTGTATTTACCCCAAAATGGTACCAATCAAACCGTCATCTTGTCCTGCAAAAATGATACCCTACCTGAGACAATCTCTGAAAAAACTGAAAAAATATGGCTCTTTGAAAATGGCAACACAAAAAAAGATTTTATTCTGTTCTAAAATGCATCTAATGTGTAAAACTTTCCAAAAATAAAAAAGTTAGACATATTGGGTATCGTCGCGTTCGTAACAACCTGCTCTATAAAATATTACATGAGATGGCACCCCAAGTGAATGTTGTAAAAAATTTTTTAAAAAAACCATGCCAAAACTGCTATTTTTTTTTCACCTTGACTCACAAAAATTGTAATACAAAGCGATCAAAAAGTCTTATGTACCCCAAAATGGTACCAATCAAACCGTCATCTCGTCCCGCAAAAAATGAGCCCCCACATAAGACAATAACTCAAAAAAATAAAAATCAACGTCACCCGCAAACCAATCCATCAAAATCTGTTCTGCAAAATCCATATGGCGCTCCTTCTGTTTTGAGTCCTGCCATGTGCCCCCACAGCAGTTTACCACCACATATGGGGTGTTGCCATATTCAGGAGAAAATGGGTAACAAATTATGGGGTGCTTTTCTCCTGTTACCCCTTGTGAAAATGAAAAATTTGGGGCTAAAGCAACATTTTATTGGAAGAAATGAAACTTTTCATTTTCACAGCCAAGTGTTTCCAAATTCCGTAAAACTCTTAGGGGGTCAAAGTGGCGCAGAACCCCCCTTAATATATTCTTTGAAGGGAGTAGTTTCCAAAATGGGGTCACTTTATGAGGTTTCCACTGAAGGGGTACGTCAGGGTCTCTCAATTACAAAATGGTGCCTAAAAACTATTCTAGCAAAATCTGCCTCCAAAATCCGTATGGTGCTCCTTTCCTTCTGACCACTGCCACAAACCCATAGAGACGTTTACCACCACATATGGGGTATTTCTGTAAACTGCAGAATCAGAGTAATGAGTATTGAGGTTTAGTTTGCTGTTAACCCTTGCTGTGTTGCAAGAAAAAAATTATTAACATGAATAATCTACCAAAAAGTGAAATTTGAATTTCACCTCCATTTTCCTTTAATTCTTGTGGAACACCTGAAGGGTTAACAAAGTTTGTAACAGCAGTTTTTATAACTTGAGGGGTGTAGTTTCTAAAATGGGGTCATTTATGGGGGTTTCATTATGTAAGCCCCTCAAAATCACCTTATATCTGAATTGGTGCTTAAAAAAATGGTTTTGGAAAATTTGGTGAAAATTTGAAAAATGGCTTCTAAACTTCTAAGCCCTCTAACGTCCCAAAAAAGTAAAATGACATTTATAAAATGATGCCAACATAAAGTAGACATATGGGGAATGTAAAATAATAACTATTTTTTGAGGTATTACTGTGTATTTTGAAAGTAGAGAAATTGAAATTTGGAAATTTGGAAATTTTTCCAAATTTTTGGTAAATTTGGGATTTTTTCATAAATAAGGGTGAAATATATGACTCAAATTTATGACTGTCATGAAGTACAATGTGTCACAAGAAAACAATCTCAGAATGGCCTGGATAAGTAAAAGCGTTCCAAAGTTATTACCACATAAAGTGACACATGTCAGATTTGCAAAAAATGGCCCGGTCAGGAAGGTGAAAACAGGCCCGGGGTTGAAGGGGTTAAACAGCTGATCGGCGGGGGTGCCGGGTGTCGGACCCCTGCCGATCTGATATTGATGACCTATCCTGAGGATAGGTCATCAATATTTATAACTCGGAAAACCCCTTTAAGTAACTTGTCCTGCTCTGTGATTAGGAACGGTGTGTGTGTGTGTATGTATGTATGTATATATATATATATATATATATATATATATATATATATCACTTTCACAGCAGCAGAATATCACTGGAAAATATCCAGATCACGAAAAATCCATTTCATACAAATAACTACTTCAGAAGTATGAAGGCCTAATAAATATCGTTGAAATTTGTTATAACCGCTCCATAAGAGCATCTTGCTTTATATATACTGACAATAAGATGTTGAAAAAGAATGCTAGAGACTTAAATATTCTAAAACTTCTTTCTGTTGCAGATACCAATTGAGATTTTGGCACTTACAATCTTCATTCTTGGAAATCTGGCCTTCCTGATAGCACTGTTGGTTGGCATCGGACAATTAGCCTGATTCATTTTACTGTTTGGCGAGGCTGGCTCTCCTCTGCCAAAGACTTAACAAGTAAAGAACATTATCAGGAAATGTAAAACATTTTCTTGATAGATTTGAAAATTGCCAATATTTAGAGTACACAGTGTGCGCAGGACGCCTGAGAAATGTTTACAGCAGCAGATTCATGGATCTGTATGAGAGAAGGAAGTATACTGTACATGCTGACATTATATCTTTGAACCACTTACAAGCACTTATGATAAATCAAGGCCTTAGTGTCTTTCAATAAATTTTGAAGGTTTCCCAGAGCTTAAAGCAAAGAGAATTGTGGGTCATGACTTGAGAACCCATGCTTTTTTGGGGGGTTACACATGCCTTATTAGAGTTTATAAGTAGGAGTTGCTGAAGCCCCTTAGAGGGGTTGCCCACCTTTTACTATTGATGAGATCAGCATGGGTTCGACTCCCGAAAAACATGCTGATCAGCTGTTTGAAGAAAAGGCAGCGCTCATATGAGTGCTGCCTTATCTGTTCTGTTTACCTGCTTGCCGCAGCAATAGCAGAGGTGAGCAGGTGTGATTACAAGTATGGCGTCCCCATTCACTTCTATGGGACAGCTCTGTCTGTTCATATGAACACTACAAAGCCAGCTGTGCCCGTATTGCAGCCCACAAACAGCGGGTCCGCAATATAGGGCCACCAGCTGTGTACATACTGTATCACGGATACCGATTCACTTGAATGGGTCCGCAATCCAGAAGGAGGGGTGTGTTAACGGAGGCATGGAACCCCAAGAAGTACTACTAAGCACTTCCCTGGGGTTGCTCTCTGTGCCTCCGCAGCGCAAAAAAATTAGAAAATGTTTTATTTTTTTGTGGTACGGACAGATTACAGACCCATTCAAGTTTGCACCAGTCGCACAGATGGTGCCCGTTCATTGGGAACTGAAAACTGCAGGAATGGTCAGCACATGTTCGTGTGCATGAGCCCTAATGCTGTATAGAAACAGCATTAACAACGAAATTTAATAAATAGACTTTGGATCTATGATCAGAAGCTTAATTCACTCGTTATACACATGGGGGGGATTTATCATTAGGGAGATATTTGAAGTCAGTTTTGCTTGAGTTTGCGTTGTATTTTGTGCCACATTTATCAAATGTCACAGGTTGCTGGCTTGTCTTTAAACCTAACCCTTCAGTCTAGAAAAGCTACTCCAGTCTTCCTCTTCCTGAAGTGAGATTGTCACTTTTTTGCGACTTAAAAAAAGTGATAATAATAAATCTGGAGTGAAGCTCATTAACAGTGCTAACCACACCCACTTTCCCACCCATATTACAAAACTGCACACGTGCATGTAAAAAGGTCGGAATTTTTTGCACAAGTGCTTAAATTTCAAGCAATCAAGTGCAAAAAAAGTCACAAAAGCCCTATTTTGCAAATTTTTTAAACCAGAATTCAGGAGTGAAGGTATGATAAATCAGGGACATTTGAAAAAATGCAGTAGTTTTTGAAGTCAGAAGAAGATTCAAAAGTAAGTAGAAACTGGCTTGAGGCTTGAAAACTGCATCAAAAACTGGTGTGGCTTTTTCAACAAAAGCTGTGTATGAAACCACCCTCAGTGCCATCACATCAGTTTTTTTACTCTTAATAACGAAGAGTTGCGGTCTGCTGGTTTATCGGTGGTATGTTTATTACCTCTGTGATGTGATCCATCCATCATGTTGCTGTTATCCTAGTATATTTTACTTCACGTTCTAAGCACAGTTATTGGTTTTAATAGTTTAGTTATTTCATAAAAATCTAAAATGTTTTATAGATATATCTTTAAAAGTGAAGATCTTTTGCGTTATTTGATCTTTTGCTGTACCAACTTTTTACTACTAGATCCTTGTTATTAATTAATCCAAGTAAGCAGAAACCTAAAGCTACTACGTATCATTGCTAAATGTATTTGTCATATTGTTTATTTTTTTGTTCTTAAAATAAATTATGCCCTGTAATTTCATTCTGTTCTGTTTCCAGGGGTGGACTGGGAACTTAAAATGGCCCTGGAAAAAAACAACCCAAACCTGGCCCCATGTTGTAGGCAGGTTCAAATTGACATAAGGCAGGGCCAACACAAGTAGGCAGTGACAACAGGAGTTGGCAAGGCCTGCAACACTGTACTGCAGCAATACTGCAGCACAAAATACTGCCGCCTTCACCACAGTATTCAACTGTATCACCATTTTGAGGATGATGATACAGTTGTATTCAGAAGGGCACCTTTGGCCATTACCCAGGTGCATAAGTACCTGGTGCTCCTAGTATTAATTAATAAGTAGAGTGTCCGATCATTATGAACCCTGCTGGTGGCCGTGAGGAGGGGGCGTGAGTGGCCACCTGGTCATCAGCCCACCGGGAGATTTCCACGTAGGATCTATCGTCTGTCTGCCCCTGTCTGTTTCCATGTTAAAAGGGACCAGTCATCAACTTTATGCTGACCTCCCCGAGGACAGCATAAAATAGTGACAGAAATGGTAATTTCAGCAGTGTGTCACTCATGAGCTAAAAGTAAGTGGCTGCTGAGAACCAGCATCATAATCATTGCAGCACAGGCCTTGAAAAGAGTCAAATCTACCTGAGAAGAGTCATGGTTATTCCTAATCTCATGCTCTCCCCGCCATCTGCTGATGATTGGCAGTTCTCTCATAGAGAGAAAGGGAGAAAACAAGGTAGAAGACTGTCAGTCATCAGCAGGTGGGCAGGGAGAGCAGGAATTCATGAATAACCAGGACTCTTCTCAGGTGACCAGGACTCTTTTCCAGGCCTAGTCCGCAATGATTGTGATGTTGGTTCTCAGCAACCACTTACTTTTAACTTATAAATGACAGACCGCTGAAATCAACTCACCTGTCTCTACTTTATTTTGCCGTTAGTATGGGCAGCATAAAGGTGATGACAGGTTCCCTTTAAGAGTTTAGGACTGGCTTTTACCAACTCTAAATCCGTCAGTCCTGCTTCACTCAATATGATACGTATACACTTTTAAACTGGTATATAATATTAGGTTGAATTGCCATTGAAAACTGCATCACAACTGCATCTGAAAAACTGAATGCAGTTTTACCGTGATTTGGTGCTGTTTTGAAATGCACTAATGGCCTGCTCAGTTTGTACAGATCAATCATTGTGCAGCCAATGAGCGCATTGATAAACCACAGCAAATTATGATAAAACCATATGATATTGTTCAGATTATGCACATAAATGTGTGTTTTTATATGTGCATTTATCTTTTTAGTAATGTTAATAAATTATTTTCTTATTCATTGCCTTGCTTGCCTATATCTTTTGTGCATTCACAAAAATAACCGGTTTTAACATAGTAATAAACCATTTAGCTAGGATGATGGTTAAAATTATCTAAAACGTTGCTTCGACTAAACATTACCTATCACAGAGCTCTTTACACTTCTTATTTAGGGGGCTCACCAACTAAATTATGTTAATGCATTGGCAGCGCCAGCAGTCAAACAAAAGTTTAAGTTTTAATTAGCATGATGAGCCCTAACAGGCAGTATACTTGGTTTAATAGAGTTGATCATGCTGACATAGCCTCTTTAAGTGCCCCTTTCTCCTTATGTGTCCACGTGTGCTATTTCCCGCTCCTCTTTGTCGTTCATCTGCCCCACGTTTGTGTCCATGCTTCTGCTTCCTCATGTGTCTCCTCCTTACTTACAGTGGGAAAGAGGCGCTTCTGATCCAACAGTGTTGCCAAAGTCCTGCCACAGAGGGAGAAGTAGTCTTCCTCCTGACATGCAAGGGTGGGGTAACAGGAAGAGATTGTGGAGGGCCACTCAGCAGAGAATCAGGGTGCAGAGGGGAGGAGGCAGTTGACATAATAAGGGCTCATGCACAATAACGTAAGACGTCAGCATGGCCATTTGCAGAATCTGTGGGCAGCAGGTGAAGCATGGCCAGGGTGCCAATTTTGGCACCGTGGCCCTGCGTCAACACATGCAGCGTCACCATAAAGTGGCTTGGGAAAACCGTAGTTCTAATGTAGTAGTACAGCCTGACGCAGCAACCGCTGCATTACCCAGTGGACTACACCTATTCTTCAGCAGTCAAAGGCTCCACCACCTCAGCAGCAGGGAGCTGTGTTTCCCTCCATCGATAACAGAGGTGATTGCAAAAAGTACAACAGTATGCGTGCACTTTCCAACGCACAGAAGCTGAGTGTGCTCCTGGCCAAGTTGCTGGTACTACAGTCCTTCCCTTTCCATGTGGTGGACTCTGCACTTGTCAGAGCACTGATTGCTTGTGCCGAGCCAAGGTGGAGAGTCCCAGGCCATCATTTCTTCTCCAAAAAGGCAGTACCAGCCCTACACACATATGATGAACAGAAGGTGGGCCAGTTCTTGAGCCTGTTGGTGTCTGCTAAAGTTCACGGCAGCACTGACATGTGGAGCTGCAACTAAGGTCAAGGACAATATATGTCCTTTTACGGCCCACTGGGTAAATGTGGTCCTGCACAGCCACTTGGCCAGGAAACAGCACTGCCGCTTCATGCTCTCTAGCTGTGGGTCCTGCACCAATGTCCTCCTCTGCCTCCTTATCCTCCACCTTGTCCTCAGCCTCCACTGCAGGCACATTTCAGAGTGCTACTCCAGCATACCACCTATGCAGAGCACGGCAGTGTCACACTGTTCTGCATCTGGTTTGCCTGGGCGAATTGAGTCATGCAGGGAGGAACTGCTCTGCGTCCTTCAAGAGGAAATGGAATCCTGGCTGTCACGGAAACAGGAAGAACATTGTGTTGACGTTGTGTCTTTAATCTGGTTGTAAGGCTGTTCCTGAAGTCTTCCACCCAACTACAAGACATCCTGAAAATGGCTAGGAAACTGTGCATGCATTTCAGCTACTCTTACTCTGCAAAGCACGCCCTCCTTCAGCTCCAAAGGCAGCCTGATATGCGACGTTTCCACCCATTGGAACTCTACCCTCCACATGTTGGACCAACTATATGAGCAGAGGAAAGCCATAAATGATTTCTTGATTATGCAGGTAGACAGGAGCACTCCCTGTGTAACTTTGACGTTAGCCAGTGGTAGCTCATGCGGTTTGCTCAGGCCCTTTGAGGAGGCCACTTTATTTTTCAGCTGCCAGAACGACATCATTCCACTTCTTCATGTCCTGGTGTGCATGCTGATAATCTGGCTGGACAGGAGACGTGACACCTATATCTCAGGTGGTGGCATACTGTAGTTGGACTGCATCCTGCCACTGACATCTATGATTCTCTGGGCTACTGGGCAGATAAACTTGATTTGTGGCCGCATCGGGCCAAGTTTGCCCTGGATAAGATTTCCTGCCTGGCTAGTAGTGTGGCATCAGAGCGCTTGTTTAGTGTGGCTAGGGGCATAGTTACCCCAAGGAGAACTTGCCTTTCCACCCAAAATGTGGAAAGACTGACCTTTGTGAAGATGAATGAGGTGTGGATCAGCCAGGATTCCCACCCACCAATGCCTGATGCATCAGATTAGATCATCCATGTTGCCTCACCCAAACCAGGACAAGAGACCGGTTTCTTCTGGCTACCTGCCTCAGCCACTATTCTGATGCTGCAACCCGCCTAATGCCACACATCTGATGCCAAGTGCTCCTTCTTACACCCACCATCGTCAGCGGGTACTGTAATTGCCACCCACCTCTCCACACTGTCGTGCCACTTTGTGGCCTCCTGCTGCTGCCACTGCCACCTCCACACTGTCATCGTGTCACTCTGTAGTCTCCTGATGCTGTTGCTGCCTCCACACTGTCGTCGTGCCACTCTGTGGTCTCCTGATGCTACTGCTGCTGTCACTGCCACCTCCACACTGTCGTCGTGCCACTCTGTGGTCTCCTGATGCTACTGCTGCTGCCACTGCTACCTCCACACTGTTGTTGTGTCACTCTGTAGTCTCCTGATGCTCCTACTGATGACTCCACATTGTCGTTGTGCCACTCTGTAGTCTCCTGATGCTGCTGCTGCCTCCACACTGTCATCGTGCCACTCTGTAGTCTCCTGATGCTGTTGCTGCCTCCACACTGTCGTCGTGCCACTATGTGGTCTCCTGATGTTACTGCCACTGCCACCTCCACACTGTCTCATCCACTCTGTGTCTCCTGATGCTGCTGCTGTCTCTACACTGTCGTTGTGCCACTCTGTAGTCTCTTGATGCTGCTGCTGCCCTCCACACTGTCATTGTGCCACTCTGTAGTCTCTTGATGCTGCTGCCTCCACACTGTCATCGTGCCATTCTGTGGTCTTCTGATGCTACTTCTGCCACTGCCACCTCCACACTGTCGTCGTGTCACTCTGTAGTCTCCTGATGCTGCTGCTGTTGCTTCCACACTGTCGTCTTGCCACTCTGTGGTCTCCTTATGCTGCTGCTGCTTCACCTCCACACTGTCGTCATGCCACTCTGTAGTCTCCTGATGCTGCCTCCACACTGTCGTCATGCCACTCTGTGGTCTCCTTATGCTGCTGCTGCTTCCACCTCCACACTGTCGTCATGCCACTCTGTAGTCTCCTGACCACTGCTGCTGCTGCCTCCACACTGTTGCCATGCCACTCTGTAGTCTCCTGATGCAGCTGCCACTGCCACCTCCACACTGTCGTCATGCCACTCTGTAGTCTCCTGATGCTCCTGCCGCTGCCACCTTCACACTGTCGTTGTGCCACTCTGTGGGTCTTCTGCTGCTTCTGCTGATTACTCCACACTGTTGTCATGCCACTCTGTAGTCTCCTGATGCTGCTGCTGCTTCTACTCTGTCGTTGTGCCACTCTGTAGTCTCCTGATGCTGCTGCTGCCTCCACACTGTCGTTGTGCCACTCTGTAGTCTCCTAATGCTGCTGCCTCCACACTGTCGTCTTGCCACTCTGTGATCCCCTCATGCTACTGCTGCTGCCACTGCCACCTCCACACTGTTGTTGTGCCACTCTGTAGTCTCCTGATGCTGCTGCCTCCACACTGTTGTCGTGCCACTCTGTAGTTTTCTGATGCTGCTGCCTCCACACTGTCGTCGTGTCACTCTGTGGTCTCCTTATGCTACTGCCACTTCCACCTCCACACTGTCGTCGTGCCACTCTGTAGTCTCCTTACACTGCTGCTGCTGCCTCCACACTGTTGTTGTGCCACTCTGTAGTCTCCTGATTAGAGATGAGCGAATCTATTTGCCGCTTCGTAGCTTCGTATCGAATCTTACAAATTTTGTACTCCGAATCCGGAACGGAGCGAATCCGGATTTTTTTAGATTCGCTCCGTTCGAATCTTAAATGTTCGTAAACCTTTGTACGCATACGCTACGTACTTGTCCGATGAATTGTACGCTAATGCTACGTATAAGTTACTTTATACGCTATTGCGTATGAATTCAGTTAATTAGCAAACTTTTACTGTAAGTTTGTTATTGTGTGGAAAATAGGTGGCAAAAAGCCCGGGAAGAAAGTGGTCACCTGACCTAGTAGGAAGGGCTTGCTCTGATTGGCCCATAGGCTCGGTAAGCCAGCGAAATCAGTTGTGCTGTGACTGCTGAGATGAGCAGAAGTACTATGACGTTGTGAAAGACAGAGAACTGTTTTCTGGAAATTGTGGTGTTTGTTCTGGGCATCCATAATTAATACACAAATTCAGGGCTCAGTGCATGGGCAAGTGGCATGGCCTAGTAATATTAATCAGGCAGGGAGAGAGGACAAAGACCTGGCCAGGGCCACAATCAAGGTGGAAAATGTCTGGCACCGGAAAACAAAAAGGGTTCCCACTTCCAGCCAGAACTCAAACTCCAAAAAAATGAAGGAGATGGTGGCACAGGCCAGCAGTGCCAAAGGACATGTAGCCGCAGCTTCTACTGGTGGAATTCGTAATAGTTGGCCTCAAGCCTCGGATCTCCTTCTTCTGCTTGTTCAGGTGTCGGTGTGTGCCATCGTAATCCTGCTGGTCCATCAGCCTGATCATGTATTTAAGCTCTCCAGAGCTAAATGCTGAAGAATGCCTGGATGCCATTTGTAAAACTTCGCTCTGCCTCTGAGGAGTGCACGCCTGCGTATTACGCAATTGCTAGATAATAGTATGCTGAGGATGCGTACGTGTTCACATAAGTAGAGTACCTTTAACAACTGTATGTTCGTTATTAGTGCGCAAATGTTCGCAAAACAAGACAGAATAACAAATGATTTGGACGCAGCTTCGACCAAATAGCTTCGTATTAGGTACAACTCTTTTAAAAAATTGGATGAACATTCGGCGAAACGAATTTTGGATGATTCGCTCATCTCTACTCCTGATGCTGCTGCCACTGACACCTCCACACTGTCGTCATGCCACTCTGTAGTTTCCTGATGCTGCCGCCTCCACACTGTCATCGTGCCACTCTGTGGTCTCCTTATGCTACTGCTGCTGCCACCTCCACACTGTTTTCATGCCACTCTGTGGTCTCCTGATGCTGCTACCTCCACATTATGTCACCGTGCCATTCTGTCAAACCTTCTACAGTCATAGGCAGGTCAAAGTTGACAACAGTCGACACTTGCTCTACTTCAATTCCTCGAGCACAGAACTTAGTGTTGATAGGAACTTTCCCCTTGCCATCTCTGTCGTCATGCCACTCTGTGGTCTCCTGATGCTGATGCCACTGCCACCTCCACAATGTCTAGGAAAATCCCGGCAGACGCTTGTATTAAATCAATGCTTCTTTTATTTCATAGCGTGTTGAAAAGAACGAGTTTCGGCATATAGCCTTTATCAAGGCTTTATCAAGTTGATAAAGGCTATATGCCGAAACGCGTTCTTTTCAATACGCTATGAAATAAAAGAAGCATTGATTTAATACAAGCGTCTGCCGGGATTTTCCTATACATAGTTTTGGAGCGGTACTCCTTCCCGTAGCAGCGCTGCAATAAGGGCGGTGGTGCTGGCCGCTATCAAGAACCTCCACAATGTCGTCATTCCACTCTGTGGTCTCCTGATGCTGCTTCCACCTCACCACTATGTCATTGGGCCACTCTGTGGACTTCTCATGTTGTTCCCACCCTCCTCACTCCATGACTGGGCCACTATTTTGCCTTTTGGCCTGGCTGACATCATCATTTATTTGACCCTTCTTCTGATCTGTCAGAAGAAAGGGAAAATGAGATACACAAGGGATCCTGTCTATGTAGCAGCTGTAAGGCCTGTATGGCATGGTCTCATCAGAATTGGCTTATGATTTGATAGCCAAAAGCAGAAGTGGGTAAAAACACAGAAGGCATGCAAATATTTCATTCATGTGTCATCTCTGTTTTGTATCCACTCCTGTTTTTTTGGCATTAGCAATACTGATGGATTACTGAGCAAATGCTGACCGAGTGAAGGCGGATGCTCCACAGACAGGATCCGTTTTTTGGGGGTTATTGTTCTAACGGATCAGAGGAATGGAAAAATAATCAGTGACGTTAAAAGAAACTTACTGCTGACACCCACTTCACTCTGTCAGGGGGGCTCTACTTGTATAAGCGTTTAATATGCCAGGTTCTATAGACCTGTAAGGCTGAGTTCACACTTGAGTTATTTGGTCAGTTTTGGCCCCATAACTGCCCAAATATGTTAAGTGTGCAGTGATTCTAAGAGCGACGCCTGTCATCTGACTCACAGTATTATTTCACTACCAGAGCAGACTCCCTATGCGTATTACTGCAAGGCACAGTGTTCTACACCACTATACAGGCTCGCTGCATCCAGGAAGTAGAGGTGGTTGTTTTTTTGCCACAAATTCAGATCGAATTGTTTCTGAAAATTCGGCAAACCTTTGAGGGGCCTGGTACATGGGGGGGGGGCTGTTTGAGAAATTGGATTACCCCTTTAATCTTATTCCCACTCTCCTGGTATTCTGACCCTGCTTGGACCTTGACCTCTAATTCTTGGCTGACAATTTGGACCGTAATGCGCCCTCCTGGCTCTGACTTCTGGCTTGGTATCGTTTATGATTCTGGATTGCTCTTATTGCTCTCCTTGTTTTGACTCCTGTATCCAGTTTTTGACGTTCTGATTCAGTTTTTATTGGTCTCTGCTGGTTTGATCTGGCTACTTTGCTCCACTTGTATCTTAGTGTGATCATCGATCTGTCACTAGGTTCTTTATTCCTTACAGGTCCCTGCACTTATCCATGTTGACCAGTGGTGGGCTGTTCCCTAGTGCAGATTGCGCCAGTAGGTAGGGACAGTGGGATAGGTAGTTCAGGGTTCACTGCTCCCTACCATGACTCTTGTAGCTTGAGTGGCGAATCCACAGCATACATAGGTCCAAGTGATTGAATTTCCTGACCTCAGTTGTATACCTTCTTTAGTTAAAGTGCTGGAAGTGTGCATAAGTGGTGAAATAAAGCAAGGGGCCATCTTGTGTATATATATCATAACCTGGTCAAGTGAGTCCTCATATTTATGAGCTTCAGGCTCTTTCCTCCCCCTGCATTTCCAATTGACATCTTTATTCCTATAGTTACAGGAAGTTTTGGAGGACAAGCAGCTGATGAATGAAGACTTCTTAAAGGGAACCTGTCAGCTCCAGCAAGCCCTATTAAGTATAATAATACATGTGTAGAACAATAGAGTTCAGAATTGTGCTTAAAGCTTAGATGTTACTGTCTTGTCATCCCATCCGTGAATGCCCATGTTCAGTTAGAGCTGCACCCTTAACCCTTAGGATACCGGGGATTACTTTCATTTTAGCACTTTCATTTTTCTTCCCTATCTTCCTTGAGCCATAACTTTTTTATATTTTCATTCACATAGCTGTATGAGGGCTTATTTTTGCAGGACAACTTGTACTTTCTATTGTCCCATTAATTTTTTCATACAATATAGTGGGAATCAGTAAAAAAAATTCCAAATGGGGGAATTGGAAAATAAACACAATTCCTCCACCTTTTTACAGGTTTTGTTCACACGGTGTTCCGTTTGCAGCAAAACTGACCCATGCCCTTCATTCTCTTGGTCAGTACAATTACGATACCCCATGTATGTACAAGTTTCTTATGTCTAAATAGTGTAAAAATAAATGTAAACTTAAAAAAAAAGTCACCATATTATGACCCCCATAACTCTTTTATAGTTATATATACTGAGCTGTGTCTGGGCTCATTTTTTTGCGGGATAATCTGTAGTTTTTATTGATACAGATCCAGAAGCAATGACAAAATGGAAAATTGGCCATTTTGACCCTTTTTTCCGTTGCGCCATTCGCCGTATTGGAAATATATTTTTATATTTTTAACAATATTTATACAATATTTATACAATATTTAGATTTTTTGTTATTTAGGTATTTATATTTTTATTATACGGAAAGGGGGGGCTACAAAATCTAGTTTTTAATTTTTAATTTTGAACAATCACGTATTTTTAAACTGCACTTATTATTGAAAATTGCTCATTTCTTATGTTGGCCTGCCATCTGGTGGCCAAAATAAGAATTGCACTTTGAATGTTGTCAGCCTCTTCAGTGAGGCTGAGCCCATTCAAATCAATTACTGGCATCCCCATAGGATGCAGGGGACGCCGGTAAGGCTCCTGAAAGCGCGCGCTTCCAGGTTTTTGCGCGTTTAGATGCTGTGATCTCACTTGATCACAGCATTTAAAGCTTTTACTTACTGAGATCGCAGTAATTAGCCGCAGGTCTCCTGCCGGCCATGACGCCTGCTGCACGTGCAAAGGGGGCGCCATGTTTGCCTATCGCTCCAGCGCTGTACATGTACGGCGCTGGTAGCGAAAAAGTTAAGTTCTCCTGTTTCCATCCCCCTTTCCATCCTCCCATGTCATATCCTATAGACTTTCACCTTTGTCCCACTTTCCTAAAACTAATACTAATTCCATATATGGTAACATTCCAATGCCTTTTCCCATAGTACTGATAATCACTACTAGGGATGAGCGAATCGACATCCCTAGTAATGATAATCGCAAAGTAATAACTTTGGGTCATCAGAGCCAATACATTCTAATACTGTACGGAGCTCGCACTCCGAACAGAATTAGAACAAAGTTATAAGCAAAACGACTTTGGATGTTTTATCCGAAGTCAATTAGCTCATCCCTAATCACTACATATGCATTGCATGGTCCTTATTTCTGTCTAAATATAGATAGATACTATACCGCTATATCAGTAGAATATGTACCCCTTTACAATCTACATCATTTAAATTAATACAATGTCACATGATATTTAACACCTATTCACCTGCTATGCACCTACAAACCGGCCATGGAAAGCATAGAAAGGACTTCTGGAGTCCTCTCCATTATATTTGCATGCACATATGCATTATATGGCTATAATGGAATCCGTTCAGTTTCTGTTTACGAAACGCTTTTTTTAGCGGAGGAAACAGCCCTGCAGGACTTTTCTGTAAGCTATTTTTGATAAAATCAGTGACGGAGGACCTGAATGGAGCATCCAACACAGATGTGAACATGACCCATACCTCTTCGCAAGTTGTTTCAAGTTAGTTAGCTTGAGAAAAATCTGTTCCACAAGCACTCATCTAATCACTACTGCCTGCTATGGGCTGTCATCCCTGCCCATGACAGAGATAAGTACCTGGCTGATCTGTGTATACAGACCCTGCAAATGTTGTTTATTAAGGATGACTGTCTTTAATGCAGTTTTTTTCAGCTAATGTCAGGATCCAAAAGCAATGGAGAATATAAAGGAAGGGCCTGTACTTTCCAGCCTGGGTACACTTCTGGCTTTAGCTCAACAAATGCATAAAAAACTGCAGTGTTGTTTGTCAGAAGAACAGCGTGTGTACCCACCCCAAGGCTAGAATCACATAAGAATTTTTTTGGGTGGCTAATGTCACTAGACATACCATATGACAATGAATCCACCAGCTCATCACCATCCACGAGAAAGGTAAAAAAGCTTCAAAGTTTAACTCAGTGTTCCCCCATCTCATCCTTTCATGGCCGAGCTAGGCAGCAGTTGTGTAAGCTGTGGCCTGAGATACGGAAACGCGCAAGCCGGTTGCTCTCTATTATTTTCCTAAGGCCTCATGTAGACGACATATCCAATTTGTTGTCCACATACCACGGATACTGACCATGTGCATGCCATATTATCCTAATAGAGCTGCCTATTCTTGTCTGTAAAACAGACAGGGACGGATTGGGCACTCAAAGTGGCCCTGGAAACAAACACATTAGTGGCCCCATGTTGTAGGCGGAGGAAAAATGACAGAAGGTGTGGCCAAGTAGGCAGGGATTTTGCTGGGCAATCTGTTGATTTTATTGATAACATTTTGGAATATGCCTTTTTTCTAATCTTTTATTCCATTTTTTGGGAGATAAAGCACCAAAAAGAACAGCTAATCCGCAGTTTATTTTTTTTACACTATGGAGTTCACCATATGCAATAAATACATTATATTTTAATAGTATAGGAATTTCTGTGCGTGACATTGATCTTTATTTTTTCTTGTTTATTTTTGTTATTAATATGGGGAAAGGGGCTGATTTGAATTTTTATAAAACTAAAAAAAATTATAGTTTTGAAAACTTTATTTCTTTTCATTTATTTTACGTCACCATAGGGGACTTTAACATGCGATTGTTTGACTGCTGCACCCATAGACTACATGTATAGCGGAGGTTGGGAAGGGGTTAAAATAAAAGTTATTCCCCATATAACCCTTGAGCATTATAATATTCACTGAGAACCAGGGGAGCACCTAGCCTTTCTGCTGCCTGAGGTGAAAAATTGAAACAGCGCCCCCCCCCCGCCAAATTCTCAACCTAACCTCTTCCCTCCTGACATTATATACAGCACTACAAAACATACAGGGCAATACAGCGCCACATACAGTACCTCTTACCTTCCAGTGATTTCTCCACAGATGAAGATATTCTCTGTCCTCATCTTCTCTTTTCAGACCAGACCACTGTGACGATTTCTTTCGGCCGTGTCTCATCTCTGCACAGATTGACAGACATGTTAGTTTCCTACTTTTCCATCCTCCTCCCACCTTCTGAACATCCCATCCTGTCACCCCCAGTACTGTGCCCGCTGTGCTCCCCAATACTATACTGCAGAAAAGAAACAGCATATGAATGCCCCTTATAATGTGTGCTAGTACAAAATGCCCCGTTGTATGCCAGTACAAAAAAACTGCCCTATAATGTGTGCCAGTAAAAAATACCTTCTCTGTGCTCCCAGTAGAACCAATGACCTCTATTGAAAGTCAATGGAGGACGGATCCGTTTACAAGTGTGTCCACACCAAACAGATCCATCCCCATTGACTTGCATTGGGGGTCATTCCGGATCCGTTTAGGTGCGGATAACTAGTACGGAGAGCAAACCGCAACATGTTGCGGTTTGCTCTCCGGTCTGAAGACTGAACGGAATGCTTTCAGGAGCATTCCGTTGTCTTCAGTTCAGTTTTGTCCCCATTGACAATGAATGGGGACAAAACTGAAGCGTTTTATTCCGGTATTGAGCCCCTATGACGGAACTCAATACCGGAATATATAAACGCTAGTGTGAAACTAGCCTTAGGAAAGTGAATACAAACCTTTTCCTGCACGGAGGGCCTCTGCCAGACTGGAAAGCACTGCACATACGGGGACGCTGAGAGCGAAGTTCAGGCCAGCGGTATCTGTTTGATAATGAAGGACGGTTAACCATGATCCTAGGAGTGGTAATGTAAATTGGACACACTCCTATATTGTCTCTACTAACAACGACAACTACCATAGAGAACTAGGCAATCAAAAATTAACTATTAATAATTATATGAAATTGAATCGATAATAAGGAGGACTCACATATATATTTATTTTAATCATTATATTGCTATCAACAACAATAATTGTCCTAATCATAATATCTTTGATTGCTACCAACAACAACAATTGTCGCTAAGATCGGAGCAACTACGGTAATTAGCAACTACTAACCATCCATTTACTTATATATTAACTGGGACCAATAATAAGGAGTATCTGCATATATTTATTGTTGACTATATATTTATATATATATTTGGGATATATCCTCTCTTTTTAGATGTGTGATGTAATTTTGGGGGGATTTTAAGTATGTTTGATGAGATTAGGAACTACAATAGTATTATTAAAGGGGTTTTCCAGGATTGTACTACTGATGACCTATCCTCAGATTAGGTCATCAGTATCTGATCCGTGTGGGTCCGACACCCGGTCCCCTGCCGATCTGCTGTTTGAGAAGGTACCGGCACCGCTACCTTCTCCCCGCTCAGCAAGCACAGCGCTGTACATTGTACAGCACCTGTACTTTTATTTTTGTTTTGATATATTATAATTGAACAAATCACGGAAAAAGATGCACTGCAACGGTAAATGCAATTGATAATATATGGCTAAACCCTCACGCTGATGTTAAAGTGAGTCTTTCGCCAATATATTTTTATATCAAGAACATACCAGAGCCCGAGCACCATGTCAAGGTATCTCAAAGTGGCACGGGACCTAACGCTAACCTACCTATGCCGTATGGGCAATTATGGAAGGAGCATACAGGCCGACACACAGCAACCTACTCCTAGTTACCTCCAGCGTGAGATCACACATACAATGGGAGGAGGGAGGAGACTGTGAGTCCCACCTACCAATGACTCATGTGACTCAGGCTGCACAGGTGCACCAGAATGTTACATGTGGTCCGCTGCAGGCATCCTCCATTGTATGCATTTTTGCTGGGGATTGCTGTTAGCAACGGATCACATGTGTAGGATTTGCTCCCCCGGTTTGATGTGTGCAACAGCATAAGGGGTTTTGAGCACTTCTCTGCCATTTTAGACCACTTTTTCTCCGTGATTGTATATTATAATTGCCACTGGGTAGGCCTAAGGACAGTTCACCTGAGTCCAGAAATTAAGAGAGGTGAGCCACTATATCATTATATTTTTATTTGCTACTTTATTTAATAATCACCAAAATTTATTGGAGCAAAATAAATTTATATATATATATATATATATATATATATATATATATATAATGTATCTGTAGACACCAGTACATTGTACATTCCTATTAATGAAGGTTTACAAGGCTACAGTAGGTTTGTTATTCATCAGTTTCTTATTCACATCATTTGTATTTTTTGTTTTTGTTTTTCAAAGAATTTTGAGGACACCTTATCCCAAGTAATAGAAAAAGTTGCAGTGAGCAGCCATTAACCCCTTAAGGACAGAGCCCATTTTGGCCTTAATGTCTGGGCCAAATTTTTGAATTCTGACATGTGTCTCTTCAATAAGTAATAACTTTGGGATGGTTTTCCAGATTCCAGTGATTCTGAGATTGTTTTTTCGTGGCATATTCTACTTTATGTTCGTAATAGATTTAGGTCGATATTTGCAGTGTTTCCTTGTGAAAAATTCCACAATTTCCTGAAAAATTGGAAAAAATTGCTTTTTTTTTTACTTTAAAATTCTCAGCCTCTAAACTACATAGCGACACCACATAAATTAGATATAGATTCATATCTGCAATATGTCTACTTTATGTTGGCATCAGTTTTTTAGTGTGCTTTTATATTTTCACGGCATAAGAGGGCTCCATAGTTTAGTAGCAATTTTCCAAATTTCCATGAAATTTTCAAAATCAAATTTTTTGCGGGACAAGTCCAGTTTTCAAGTGGATTTGAGGGACCTGCATGTTAGAAAACCCAATAACTCACCCCATTTTAAAAACGTCACACCTCAAAGTACTCAGAATTAGATTGTTGAAGTTTGTTAACCCTATAGGTGTCTCACAGGAATAACCCAAAGATAGTCTGTAAAAATGGAAAATCAGATTTTTTAGGCTTACACATTGGTGTAACCCCAAATTTTTAATTTTCATATGCCTCCGACACCGTATACCCCCTGTGGGATCTGCGGGACATTTTTATTTTCTAGGGGGAATGTGATGTGTGTGTGGGGGGTGAAATTACTTTATTATGTGTGTAGTGTAGTGTAGGGCAGTGTAGTGATTTTACTTTCAACCAGTGTCCGTCCACTGGATGCACGCCAGGAAAAAAAACTGATAACTACTTATCAGCCGCAAAAAAACTGGCTCAATAAGCAATTATCAGCCACAGACACGGACAATTTGGCCACACAGATGTTGGCACAGATGAAAAGAAAAGAAAAAAGAAAAAAAAAGCTGATAACCACTGATCAGCCGCAAAAAAACACAACGGCTGATAAGTGATTATCGGCCGCAGACACGGGCCAATCTGGCCACACAGATGTTGGCCAGATGGTCCCCCCCCCAAAAAAAAGTCCAAATTAGCAGGGAGCAGAAGGAGCTGACAGATCCAGGCAGGCCACTAGGTGGCACTGCTCTGCATCAATGAAGATCACTCCACCACCGAGGAGGCAGGCAGCGGCGCAGCGAGGGGACGGAGGACTACAGGACAGTAAGCTATATGGACTGGGGGGCAGTGGGCACTGTACTAACCAGGCACCTGCTCAGCTCGTGATCCGGACAACAGGAAGCGGGCTGAGCAGGTGCCTTTACTTACATTTAATGTTTTGGCCAGTGAACTGGTCAGTCAGTCACTGACCAATCACAGCCAATCGCGGGGGGCGGGGGGGGACACCCCCCCCCCTAACCCTGATACTCGGCGGGGATTCGCACTACAGAATAGCGCTATCCCCGCCAATATACGGCGTATACTCGCCGAGTATACGGCGTATACTCGCCGAGTACCCGGTGCCTGCTGTGAATGGCTGGTCTGAATTCACAGCGATCGCCATTATGGGGGGGGGCACGGCTCCTCCCAAGGCCTTCAGTACAGATGTGGCTGTGGCTAACAGCGCCATCACAGCATGTAAACCCCGCTGCACTGCGCAGCGGGGTGTTTACATGCAGGACGTACCGGTATGCCCTGTAGCACGAACTACCTCGCGCCCTGGACGTACCGGTATGTCCATTGTCGCCAAAGGGTTAAAGTAAATCAGTTGAAAGCAGCATAAAATACAAAAGATAGGCATAAAAGTGTAATTAAAGAATTAAATTATTTGGCAGTAATGTCACACTGCCCAACATACAAAGGGTTATGTCCTGAATCAGACACAGTTGTGTTCAGCCTGACCCAAACAGGTTTGGGCAGGAAAACTGGCATCAAAGTAGACGATGGCCATTTTTCACTCATCTGAATAATTAAATGGTGTTTTTAAGGGATTAAGTGAATTCGTGCCACTGATCTCACGTAGCCAACATACACTCACGCACTTTATTAGGTACACCTGTCCAACTGCTCGTTAACACTTAATTCTAATCAGCCAATCACATGGC